>JAJJKF010025983.1:0-12091 GCA_023805525.1 Ostracodinium dentatum
CAAGGGAATACGGAAACACCCTGAAAAATATAGCGGCGGATTTTTCTTTAGATTTAAATATCTGTGTTCGCCCAATTAATAATGTTGTTCAATCTGCAAATGATAATGTTGTTTGTGAATTTGTTAAGACACCAAAACAATCTGTAAAAAACAAAAATGGTTTTGATACTTTTGTTTGCAGTGATGAAAATATGTTTGCAGTTGCGGCATGTAAAAAGATTGCTTTATCTGATACATCGTTTTCACAATTGTTTATTTATGGCCCATCTGGGTGTGGCAAATCAATGTTGTTAGATTGTATTTGTAATGCCACAGAAAAAAATGTTGTAAGAATGTCTGGTGGTCAATTTGTTGCGGACTTTACACGCGCATTACGTGACAGAACGATATTTTCTTTCAAAGATATGTGCCGTAATTGTGATATGTTTATATTAGATGATGTTTGTGCGTTGGCTGGTAAACATGCAACAACAGAAGAATTTTTACAATTGGTAATGGATTTGCGTGCTGCTGGTAAAAACATTGTGTTGACTGCTAATTGCGCACCAAATGCATTGAATGGATTTGACAGACGTATTCAATCATTATTTGCATCTGGTTTGGCTGTTGATGTTGTTGCTCCAAATGCGTATGTTCGTCGTTTAATGTTGATTCGCGGTGGTGTTGATACGGCTGTTGCTGATGAATTGGCAAAACAAATTAATGGCGATGGTCATTTGGTAAATGGTATTATAAACAAAATCAAAACATATACAGAATTGATGGGAGAAAAGGTTAATATGGATGTTGCATCACGTTTGTTGGCTGATGTTTTAAATAAATCTAAAACCCCATTAATGATGGTAAAATCAATGTGTGAAAAAATGGGGGTATCGTTTGAAGAAATTTCTGGTAATTCACGTGCGCGTCGTGTTGTTCGTGCACGCCAGGTTATGATGGCCGCATTAAAATCATCTACAAATTTATCATTAACAGAAATTGGCAATGTATGCGGTGGTCGTGATCATGCAACGGTTGTTTATGCATTATCACAAATAGAAAAACAAAAAATGTCTGATTTGATGTTAAACGCAGAAATTGAAGATATGGTAAAAATTTGTAAATAAAAGTTTTGTTCGCTGAACAGAAGAGGAGAAAGAAAAACACCCTTGAAAAAGGGTGTTTTTTCGTTTTTTTATTATCTAAAATATGGTACAATTCACATGATATTAATGTAGGGGATATTTATGAAAAAATTTTGGTTTGTATTTGTGATGCTTGTATCGTGTAATGCATATTCACAGGTATTGCCTTTGGATGATGCATTGCGTGCGACATATACCGCATGTGTTGGTATTGATGATAAATTAGCGACTTATAAAACATTGGCAGGTGTAAATACCGCTGTATCCTCTGTTGGAACTGGGCTTGGCATTGGCGCCACGGCAACCGGTATTGTAAAATATGCAACAGATAAAGAAGCAGAATCTTATGAACGTTTATTGGAAGAATTACGTGAACAAACAAAAGATGTTGATTATGACACATTATCGGATACGGAAATAGCACAGTTTGAAAAAGAATTTAATTTATCTTACGAAGCGGCAGTGAAAGATGTTGATAAATATCAATCTGAATTGGATAAATTAAATAAGAAATCTAAAAATTTGGGTAATTGGCGTACTGGTTTGTTGGCTGGTTCGACCGCTACAAATGTAGCAGGGGCTGTTTTGGCGGCCAAAAGCGGGGCCAGTGATGATATTCAAGAAATGATAGATGTTTGTTTGGATGCAGTTAATAATTTGAATGATTCAGTATTACAGGCAAAAATGAATGGCGAAGATGTAAGCGAAGCGAACGAAATAATATCTGCATGTCGTGAATATAAAACAGTGGATGCAAAATCTATTTCAAAACGTGCCAAAGGTGCAGAGATTTCTTCGGCAATTGGTGCAACAACAGGTTTTACAGGAACAATAGTCAGTGCGGTTGCAAATTCAGATAAAGTCCGCCAAGACAACAGTGATGCGGGTAAGAAAAAAGAAAAGAATTTGAATACTGCGGCTAATGTTATGGCGGGGACCACAACAGTTGCATCTGCGACTTCTACAGTTTTCAGTGCAACACAAATTGCAGCGATTAAACGTGTGGCCAATGTAGCAGCACAATGTGAAGGAGTTTTGAAATGATTAAACGTTTTATAATAACTTTAATTTCTGCATTGTATTTTGTTTTGCCGGCAAGTGCTAATATAAAGATAGAAACAGATACCGTTGATTCTGTTATTCGTGAATATTTTCCACAAGACAAAGATAAAGCATCTGCGCTGGCCACATACAAAGAAAATCTTGCTGCAGATGGCAGTATAAGTGCTGAAAATTTATGGAAAGTTTGTACTGCTGGTGGCTTGGATATTAAAAAAACATCAGACACAAAAAAATGTGGTGAATTTGTTTTTAGTTTGGTCAAGGTTGCATCAAAACAGTTTTATGAAGTTTGTGGCAAGGATAAAGGTAAATCTGGTGGAACAGAATATTGTGTTAATGACTTTTTTACCAGCAAAGTTTACGGTGGTATACAGGTAAATATGACACCTGGTATATGGCTTGCAAAAGAATATGCGCGTATAAAGCATGGTGATGACAGTGTTAAATGTCATGATAAATACAGAAAGATAACAGTTGTAGCAGGTGCGACAGATTATGTAATAAAATGTGCGTCTCAAAATAAAAATGCTTTTTATGAATTTGTTTTTGATGATTTGGAAGAATCAAAAGATAACACAATTAAAAATAGTATTCAGGATGCTGTTTGTAAAATGTTTGATGTTCCATCTGTAACAGGCGGCTGTACTGGTGGAGGAACAAATGTCGGTGGTTCAATGAGTTGTTACAATGGATATTGTAAAACAGACAGTAACAAATGTTCACAGATAACAAAAACATTACAAAATTTAGGTTATACTGCTTCATATGTTGATGGAAAATGCGAGATAAATTTTAATTCTGTAAAAAAAGCGGAAGATTTACATACGGCTTATGGTATAGATCCGTTTGTCTTTTGTAGAGGCATTCAAGTTAAAAATGCGCCATCTGCAGAGTCTGCTATAAAAAGTTATATTATATCTGCGGCAGCAAAACAAGGAAAACAGATAACAGAATCTCAGATTACATGTTTGGCTGGTTTTAATACATATACAGGACGGGGGTGTAATGCAAACGGCATTACAGATATTAAAGATGATATTAAAACTTGCAAGGTTGGAAATGAAAAAATAGATTTCGTTTTTGATGATATAAATGAAAGCTGGGACAGTTATCATGCCGGTGGTGTAAGTGGTATGAATTGTATCGCAAGTGATGGTACTTTTGATGGTCGTAATTGTAGACTTTTAGGTGAAGAAAATTGCAAGCAATTAGCAAATGTTTTAAAAACAAGTTGTCCAGAGTGTGATAAGCCTGTATGGAATGGTACATCATGTGAGTTGCCTTCGGCAAGACATGCTGATAACATAAATAAAGCTATTAAAATAACTACTTCAACAGGTGCTGCCGCTGTTGGAGTTGCGTTATTCTTTGTTCCGGGAATGCAAGGTGGGGCTGTATTGGCATTAAATTATGTTGCTGGTACTCTGGTGATTGCTGGTGCCACAACTCGTGTCGCTTCAAATATTATAATGCAAACAGCAATATATTCTGATTTTGCAGATGAAGTGGAAGCTTGTCATAATGAAACATGTGCACGAGATTTATTACGCAAATGGTTGCAGAAAATTCAAAGTTATAAAAGAGAATTTACACAAGCTGAACAAAAGGCAACTGATGAATTATGTAACCATTTATTTAATCAAATACCAAGCACTTCTGATTTCTGGGTTGCTTTTATGCAAGATACGGAAATATTTGATCCGTGGACTTGCCAGATAAAAACAAAGAAACAGTTTTGGCAACATATGCGTACGGCCGGTGAAATAGCAGAAATTGCTGGCTCTTTGTTGCGTATAGGAAATCTTGCATTTGAAAAAACAACAGAAACGGTTGTTGAAAAAGTCGGTGAGAAACTGTATGCTTTCGGCGATAATGGTAAACCTGGTATTATGTTACGTGCAACACAAGAGGGAATAGCAAAAACGACGGGTGGATCTTTCTTGAATAAATTTGGATTAAAATATGGGACTGCATACAGTTGGTCCGATGCTGCTGATATTATGGCAAAGGCTGGTTTGGATGTTAATCTTTATAGGGGGGCAACATGGTTCAATAAATCACAAGGTTTATTGCGATTAACTAATGGACGTTTTGCATCAGCTTTGGTCAAGGTCCCAATAACTGTTGAAAATAAGATTGTTCATGTTACATTTAATATGGCAGGTATGGCAAATCCTGCACTTGGTACATTGGCTGAAACGGCTGCGGCGACGGGATATTTTGAAACCAAGACCGCAGATGGTTATCGTGTGCCATATTGTATGGGACAAAAACAACAAGAACAAGCTGTTATTGAAATAGTTGATATCGAAGAAGAAGAGAAAGATACTCCGACGCCGACACCGACGCCGACACCGACGCCGACACCAACGCCGACACCGACACCAAGTCCGACACCAAGTCCGACACCGACACCAACACCGGCACCAGTTGTGACACCGACACCAGTTGTGACACCGTCTCCTGTGCCTGTTGTTGCGCCAATATCAGGAAATAATAGCCCGACAACATTCACGCCAGATAAACAAAAGAATGTTGGTTTGATTGTTGGATTAACTGCGGCTGGTTTGGTTGCAACAGGGGCTATTGTTGGTGGGGTTGTTGCAGCAACAACAAAAGACAAAGCGGCAAAAACGGCGGAAGCTGTAACTGTGAATCAATTGGATCCACAACTAGAACAAGCAATGAATAACGCAAATGGAATTTTGGGTACAGTTGACGGAAAGCAGGTTTCGCTGATACCATTGCCAACAACGGTGAATACTAATGCAAAGATTGTTGATATCGATGCAAAAGCCGTGGCTGTTGTAAATTACAATGGTTATAAATTGCCGTTCTTTATTAACAAGAATAATAAATGGACACCAATATTGGGAATTGGTGAAAAAGGGCATTGGTTTAATGTGTATCCAAATGCAAATTCTGGAATCAAAACGATTGACAATATAACAAAGTTGTTAAATCAGCAAGTTAATCCGTCTGTAATCGTACGTTATATTGGGAACAATGCAAGTGGGGTCGCCTTGCCAAGTGCGGCTAATACTGCATTTGGTATAATAAATGCTGAATTTCCAAACGGGGTTTTGCAAAGTGAAAATATGACACCACAAGATGCAAAATTATATTCACAGAATTATGATTTGATTAAAAACAAACTGAAATAAAAAAACGCCCAAACGGGCGTTTTTTAAAACCAACCTTTTTTATCGTTTTTTATTCCGGCGAATTCGGATAACGCTTTCTTTTGTTTTTCGGTTAATTTCTTTGGAATTGTGATACCAATTTCAATATATAAATCACCAAAACCACTTCGGCCATTTGGCATACCATGTCCACGAACACGTAATTTTTCACCAACCTGGGTTCCGCTTGGGATTTTTACTGATAATTTTTTATCATCAATTGTTTCGATTTCTATTTCGCCCCCCATTGCAAGCGTCGCGAAATCTAAATCCATATGCATTAACAAATCATTACCAATGCGTTCAAAAGTTTTGTTTGGACGAACATGGACATCAATATAAAAATCGCCAGGTGTGCCACCATTTGGGGCGGCTTCGCCCATGCCGGCCATACGCAATCTGGCACCATCCATAATACCAGCCGGTATTTTTACATCCAATGTTCGTTGTTTGTTGACTGTACCGGTGCCATCACATTGTGAACATTTTTTATCAATCTTTTTACCCAAACCCTGACAATCTGGACAAGGGGTTTCAACAGCGAAAAATCCCTGACGGGTATGAACATATCCTGTTCCGCCACATGTTGAACAAGGTTTGGCAGGTTTGCCGTCTGCTGTTCCGTGTCCATCGCATTTTTCACATTTAACAGCACTGGTGAATTTAACAGTGTGTGTTGTACCGAAAAAAGCATCTTTTAAATCTATGACAACTTCATCCAGTAAATCGCGGCCACGTTGTTGACGTTGCTGTTCACCGCCAAAACCACCACCAAATCCAAAACCACGCATGGCTTCGCGTAATATGTCTTCCATACCACCCATGTCGCCACCATTAAAATGGAAAGAACCGTTTCCAAAAGGATTGCCACCAAAACCAGCACCAGCACTGGCACCATTACCACCCGCAAACGCAGCATCACCGAATCGATCATATGCCGCACGTTTTTGTGGATCTTTTAATATATCAAAGGCATTGTTGACTTCTTTAAATTTTTCTTCGGCAGATTTGTCCCCAGGATTCTTATCTGGGTGGTATTTCATAACCAATTTATGATAGGCCTTTTTAATATCTGCATCGCTGGCATCGCGTGCAACGCCCAAAACTTCATAAGGATTTTTGTTCATGTTTTTACCTGTTAATTAACTTTGTATGAAATATATAGGTATATTATATTAAAAATCAAGGGTTGTTTTTGACTATTTTTTTACTGTTTTTTGGCGCTGTATAACGGTTTTGCCTTGATAAAAATTCAAAAATGTTATATTAATACCTTGATAAAGATAGGAAATGTTATGAATAAATATGATGCATCTGATATAGAAGTTCTTGAAGGTTTGGAACCTGTGCGCTTGCGTCCAGGTATGTATATTGGTGGTACAGATGAAAAGGCTTGGCATCATTTGCCGGTTGAAATCATGGACAATTCAATCGACGAAGCGGTGGCTGGTTTTGCCAAGAAAATAGTTGTTAATTTAATTGATGCAAAGACAATTGAAATAACAGATGATGGACGTGGTATTCCAGTTGATGAACATCCAAAGTATCCTGGGAAATCTGCGCTGGAAGTTATTCTTACAACATTACATTCGGGTGGTAAATTTAATAACAATGTTTATAAAACCAGTGGTGGTTTGCATGGTGTGGGCAGTGCGGTTGTAAATGCACTTTCTTCAAATATGGATGTAACTATTTCCAGGGATGGTTTTGAATGGCATCAAACTTTTTCACGTGGAAAAGTAACCAGCCCGATTACCAAAGGTGCCGTAACAAAAGCACACGGAACAAAAATAAAGTTCACATTGGATGATCAGATATTCGGTGAAAACGCTGTTTTTAAACCGGTAAAGATTTATCGTATGGCACGTGCAAAATCGTTCTTGTCGCGTGGTGTAAAAATTGAATGGCATTGTAATCCTGCGTTATTGACAGAAGATATGAATATACCTGCGGAAAAAGTGTTCTTTTATCCAAATGGTGTTGCCGATTTTGTTGCGGAAAAGACAGATTCTAAACCACGTATTTTGCCAAGAATATTCAGTGGTTCTATTGATTTCCCAGATGATTGTGGCCGTGTTGAATGGGCTTTGACAGTATTAACAGATGAAAATGGTGCCGCATCAGATGACGGATTTTTTGCGTCTTATTGTAATACAATCGCAACAATTGATGGTGGAACACATGAAAACGGATTCAAGGCCGCAATAACCAAGGGATTAAAGGCTTATGGCGAAAAGGTAAATAATAAAGCCGCTGCATCTATTATAAGTGAAGATGTATTTGATTCTGTGGCTGCAATTGTTTCTGTGTTTTACAAGACGCCACAATTTTTGGGGCAAACCAAAGAAAAATTGTCTAACCCTGAAATTGCCAGATATACAGAAAACGCATTGCGTGATCCGTGGGAAATGTTTTTGGCATCTGATCCAAAGACTGCAAATGCTTTATTGGAATTTGTTGTGAATTTGGCAAACGCACGTATTAAAACCAAACAGGTCAAAGATGTTGCACGCAAAACACCAACAAAACGAATTCGTATGCCGGCTAAATTGGCAGATTGTTCAAAGCATGGTGTCGAAGGAACAGAATTATTTATTGTAGAAGGTGAATCTGCGGGTGGAACTGCAAAGCAGGCACGTGATCGTGCAACCCAGGCTATTATGCCTTTGCGTGGAAAGGTTTTAAATGTTCTTTCTAATTCTGATGAACGTTTCAGCGCGAATCGTGAATTAAATGATTTGATAGATATTATTGGTGCCGGGACCGCAAAAGATTGGGATGACAGTAAACTGAGATACGAAAAGATTATTGTTATGACCGATGCGGACGTTGACGGCAGCCATATCGCATCGCTGCTTATGGCGTTCTTTTATCAATATATGCCACAATTGATTTATGGTGGGCATTTGTATTTGTCTTGTCCGCCACTTTACAAATTAACATGTGGAACCGAATCGATTTATGTTGATACAGATGAAGAATTGGAAGAATTAAAAAACAATAAATATAAAAACAAGAAAGTTGAAATATCCCGATTCAAAGGTTTGGGTGAAATGATGCCGAATCAATTAAAAGAAACAACTATGTCGCCAAAGACACGCAGATTGATTCGTGTTGATTTGCCACCAAAGACAGAAGAGGGGCAAGAAGATACAGAAAAAACAAAAACATTGGTGTATGATTTGATGGGTAAAAAACCAGAATTTAGATTTAAATTCATTACAGAACATGCACAATTTGTTAAAGATTTGTTTGTGTAATAAAAATTACAAACAAAAGAAAATCCGCCGTACAGGCGGATTTTTAGTTTGTAATTTTATTATTTTAATTTCTTTAATTTTTCCGCAAATGTAAATGTATATTGTGTGGCAGACCACAAAGAACAAACAAGTGCAAACCATAAACCAAACACACCAAGTTTTGGTAATGCATAAATCAAATAAAATACGACAGGGGTTGTTGTGTTTGGTGTTATAGATGCAAATACTGCAAACCATAACAAGAAAGCTGTTATTGCAATCATTTGAACTGTTGTTTTAATTTTACCCATTGAAAAACGTGCCTTTGGTACAGGCATTTCTATTTTTTGTGTTCCTAAAAATTCACGCAGACCACTGATATATAATTCACGTGCAATCATAAATATAACAGGTATAACGACATACCAAACTGGTGCCATAAGTGTTAACATAATCAATGTGTTGCATACAAGCAATTTATCACCAATATGATCCAACACGCCACCCAATTTAGAACAGCAATTATATTTGCGGGCTAAAAATCCATCAAACCAATCAGATATTGATCCCAGGGCAAATAATGCAAATGTTGTCCAAGGCAAATTAAACATAATTGTAAATATAATCGCAAAAGCGCATGCGATACGAAAAGATGATAAAAAATTAACAAATGTTTTCATGTTTTTTCTCCTTTTTTGTCTTGTTATTATAACACTTCGGAATGGAAATAGGCATATATTTTTTCTGCCACACTTTTACCCAAATCTGGAACACGTTTTAATGCTGGTAAATCTGCGTCCATAATTGCATGGACAGAACCGAAATGTTGCAATAATTGTTTCTTTCGTTTTGGTCCAATGCCTTCAATTGAATCAAGAACAGAAGCTGTTAATTGTTTGGCGCGAACGGATCTGTGATATGTTATAACGAATCGGTGCGCTTCATCGCGAACAGCGCGTAACATTAAAAATAATGGTGAATCTTTCGGTATATCACGTTTTTCAGAACCGTCTGGCATTATAAAATGTTCGTCACCGTTTCTGACTTCGCCTTTTGTGACCCCAAACACAGGGACCGTATTATTTGAAACTTTTTGTGCGATATTCCATTGGGCAATTCCACCATCAACAATGATTAAATCCATTTTTGGACCGTCTTTGATAGCACGTGTTACAAATTCTTCCATCATTGCTATATCATTTCCAGCACGTTTCATGTCGTGTAATTTAAAATGTCGATATGACGATTTTATAAAACCATCATGTCCAAACGCAATCATTGCACCCACAGGTTGTTTCCCAAATAAATGTGAATTATCAAACACGCCGACACAATCTAATTTTAACCCCAATAAATTTTCAAATTCTGTGACATTTTTATCCCATTGTAAATCTGGTGTATACGACGGATTTTGTCGTATACCGCGATTTGTTGTTTTTGTTAATGCTGATATTTTATCACGTATAATTGCGGCATTTTCAAAATCCATTTTATCTGAAAATATTTTCATTTGTTTTGTTAAATCTGAAATTATTGGTTCGCTGTCGCCAGTTAAAATTCGTCGTGCCAATTGAACATTTTTATCATAATCATTTTGTGGTAAACAACATGGTGCACTGCATCGTCCGATTTGATATAACAGACAAGGGCGAGATCTGTTTTGCATAAAAGTATCATTACATGTTCTTAATTTGCATACACGTTGGATAGTTTTTATTGTATCGTTTAAAGCATAAACAGATGGATAGGGGCCAAAAACATCTTTCTTTTGTGATATCTTTCCACGAAATTTCAATAAACGCGGAAATTCGTGTTTTGTTAATGCCAACATGGGATACATTTTCCCATCAGTCAGCATCACATTGTATTTTGGTTTTAATGTTTTTATAAGATTTTGTTCCAATATTAATGCATCATTTTCTGTTCTGGTAATTTCCCAGTCTACACGTTTAACAAGTGAACGCATGACTTGTTTGTGGTTTTCCAGTTTGGATATATCAATATATTGGCGTAATCTGTTAAGTAAATTCTTGGCTTTGCCGACATACAGAAGATTCCCATCGCCGTCATACATTTTATATATTCCTGGTGACAGGGGGGCATTTTCTATTAAGTCTTTAAATTGAATATTCATAATAAATATGATATTATAAAATAAAGAAAAATCAAATAGAGGTGTAATATGAGACAAGAATCTGGTCGTTCAATGATAGAAATGGTTGGTGTATTGGCAATTATGGGTATGTTAACCGCAACAGCGTTTGCCCTTATTTCTTTGGGAATAAACAGGCAGAAACAAGCACGCGTTATGGATGATGTGGTAACAATGGTTTCTGGGGTGCGTGGCCTTTTGGGGGATTATGATGATTTTTCAAATATCGATAATTCAACAATTTTTGCCGCAATGTCGGTAAGCAACAAAAACCCATATGGCGGTACATATGAATTGGCAGTTAATCCATCTAATTATCGCCAATTTATTGTTCGTATAAATGGATTAAACAAGGCCGATTGTGAAGCTTTGGTAACAAAAGCATGGACAGATTCTGTTGGATATGTTTCTTCGAATCACAAAGAAAGTGGTGCTACAGGTAATTGTATGGATGGTGGCAATAATGTCGTATCCATTACATATGGCGAATAAAGTATATGGCTGAATTTATAACTATTTCTGAGGCTGAATCCGGGACCCGTTTATTACGCTGGTTTGTTCTTAATTATCCAGGAATGTTGCAACGTGATTTTTATAAACTTTGTCGTGGGGGACAAATCAGGGTTAATTCTTCGCGTTGTAAAGGGATGGAAATTTTAAATGCTGGTGATATTGTAAGATTGCCACCAACATTGCAATCATACAAGATTGTTAAAAAAACAGAAAATGGTGCAAATTATTCTTTGGCAGATCTAGAAAGTTTAAGAAAGTGCATTATTCATAATGATGCAGATATTGTTGTCTTTAATAAACCGGCAGGATTGGCGGTGCAGGGTGGAACGGGTATCAAAAAATCCATAGATAAAATGGCTGCGGCTCTTTTTCCGTATGACAAAATATCTTTGGTGCACAGAATAGATCGTGAAACAAGTGGTTTATTGGTTGTGGCAAAAAATCAAAAGGCTGCACAAGATTTGGCAAGCCAATTTCAGAATAAAACAGCACACAAAGAATATTTGGCATTATTACAGGGCAATTTGCCACAAAAATCTGGTATAATTGAAAACTATGTTGCCAAGGGGCAGGTTTTTGAGGATGCAAAAAAAATTCCGCAATCTGTATCTGCACAACGCGCAATAACAGAATACAAGGTTTTGGGTGAAGCGGCAGGGATGTTAACATGGGTATTGTTTTCACCAAAAACAGGTCGTACACATCAATTAAGGTTGCACAGTGCATTTTCTTTACATGCGCCGATCATAGGTGATGATTTGTATGGCGACAGAAGTAATAAGTTAGACGACATTCTTGGATCGTTTTTAACAACACAAA
>JAJJKF010025984.1:0-11861 GCA_023805525.1 Ostracodinium dentatum
TGGTCTATCCAGCTATCCGAATAGCCAAGCCGCTTGTAATCGCGCAAAGCTTGATGAATCGACTTTTCTGGATCAGCCATTTGATCAAGCCTTTCTGAACCAACTTCAGCCAACCAGCGCTTAAACGGCTCTGCTTTTTTCGACGGGATGGACTGAATAATACGCAGAAGCTGAGTCTGGTCGGCGACGTCGGTAAGGCGCATTTTGCCATCATTCGCAAGCATTTTCAACTGTTGACAATTTGTCAACAGTTCATCGCCTTCCTCCTTTAACCTCTGTTTTAATTTACTCCAATATAATGTCGCACCTCTAGCATTAGGCTGATCCGTCAACACTCCTACCACATCAATCACTGAGAACCACCACTTCTCTTCCTCCACATCCCACTCTCGCCGAATCCCCTGCTCACCAAATAATGCTATTGTTCTGTTCTTTTTATCTGCCATGTCTACCTCCTGTTTATTTTATATTATCTCTATATTAGCACACAAAAAACAATTTACAAGACAATTTGTCTAAAATATATACATATAATCAAATAGTGACATTAAACATTAAACGCTTCCGGCAATACCGCATTTTCCGGCACGTCTTTAAATAACGGCGCCACCTCTTCAGGCGAGTATCCCGCAATCCCGCACCCAATTTCGGTCACCAAAAATGTAAGTTCCGGATGCTCTTTTGCAAACTCAATAAATCGCGCTACCTGCTCAGCCATCACCTCAAATCCATCCATCGTATTAATGGCATAGCTCTGCCCCTGCAGCCCTTCCGCTTGCCCATAAATAGCTCCAAACTTATTCACCGCCATCGCTGCCGCTCCACCCAAATGCACCCCCATTCCATTGCTCCCGAACACGAAAATTTCACCTTCATTTAATTCGGTAATACACCCGGTTGACTTTTTCTTAGTTTTATTCTGCTTTTCATCACTCATAAAAACCCTCCTGAACGTTTCATAATTATCAATTTCCTCCGGCGTATGATAAATTGCGAACATTATCTCGTTGAACTGTCCTTTATACTCATCCAAAGCATCCTTAAACGCCCTTGCCACTGATTCTGGATTATTGCGAAAAGCCCCACATCCAAATGCTCCTAAAACCAATCTTCGAGCTCCATTTGCAAGCGCAACATTATAAATATGCTTTGCTCTACTAAGATGTATCCTATACTGTTCTTCCAAATCCAAAACAACCACTTTATCTAAACGGTCGTCAAAAATCTCAAACCCATGCCTCAGATTTGGCGCCGCACAAGTAATCACGTCTACGTTATACCATTCCGATTCGGGCAACAACTCAGGATAATCTGTGTCACTTTTAAAAACTATTACATCGGGCGTATAAATAATTGCATCCGTCGCACGAAAATCCCATCTTACGCGATTGGGTTCATAATACAAATGCCTAAATCTTTCTTGCTCAATAAGTGGGTACAAAGTCGAACACCTACACAGACTTTCCTCTTGCGCTCCGCTACCACCAAATACTCCCCCACCAGGTGTAGAACAATTCGCAAAGTTTAAGACGGCTACTCTTCCCTCTCCATCCTCTAGTAACCTTTTCGCTGCCTCGAGAGATCTTTCACCCGTTACGGATATTACAGTATTAAAACGTTCTCCGTCAGGTAAGTATTTATAATCCGCATAATCATAAAATCTCGCCAAGTGCTTACTCATTGCAATCGATTCTCTCAAAACATCATTATCTCTCATCATCTCAAACGTATCATCAAAAATCTTCTTTAATTCTTCTCGTCTATTTTGTCTTTTAAAATATTCCATCTTACTCCTTTATATCAACTCTATAATTACTATTATAATGCATAATAGTAAAGAACTAACTACTCTACGATTGACATACGAAAATGACATAGCATGATATAATCATATAAAGGATAAACAATAATGGACGATTTAGTCGCAAAGTGTAGTTCACTATCTGATAAATACTCGATGAAAACCATCGGCGAGCTTGCTCGCTCTTTTGGCTTCAAGGATGATTTATTTATTTTTTCGAAGTCAGCTATTAGGGATGTAGTTAGCACTATGATAGGTGATTCAATCAAACAAGCAGAAGAAAACACCGATAAACGTATTATCTTAAAAACGATAGGAACAACCAAGGAAGGCAATAAAAGATTTGATAACAAACTGTTTATGGTGGATTTTAATGACTTATTAAATAAAAAACAACAGTTTAAACATTCACAGTTTTACCACTATTTCAAAAACACTATCTTCATCTACGCAATGTATGAATTTCCAGATAAGAAAGTATATAATCAAGGAGATTGCAGGTTTCTAGGATTTAAGATTATTGAATTTGACGATTTGTTTATTAACAGCCAAGTCAAAAAAGTGTGGGATGCAATGCGCAACACTATTTTTAGTGGATGCTTAAAAGATGTACCAGCATTAGACAAATATGGTGACCCAATCATTAATCCTTCTGGCACGATACGCAGCGCACCGAATTTTCCAAAATCATCTGATGGTATAGTTTTTATACGAGGTGGAGGAATCGATTCTAGCATAAAACCCATCACTATCTCTGATATAAACATGTACCAACAATTTGTATGGTTGCGTGGTGATTATGTTTTAAAAAGGCTGCTAAGCGAGGTGTTTCTATGAAAAAAACTATCTGCGAACTATTCGCTGGAGTTGGTGGATTCAGAGTTGGCCTAGAACGTCTTAATAGTGGCTGGAAAACAACATGGTTCAGTCAATGGGAGCCAGGAGCCAGTAAACAATGGGCACATGATTGTTATGTTTCACATTTCGGAGACATAAAAGACCTCGCCGGCAATTATACTACTGGTATTGATATAGCCGAAGTAAAGAAGAAGGATATCCCCGACCATACATTATTAGTTGGAGGATTCCCCTGCCAAGACTATTCTGTAGCTCATGGCCTCTCATCAGAAAAAGGCATTCGCGGGAAAAAAGGAGTCTTGTGGTGGCAAATCTATGAAATCTTAAAAGTTAAAAAACCACCCTTCTGTCTATTTGAAAATGTTGACCGCCTATTAAAGTCACCGTCAAAAAGACGCGGACGCGATTTTGGCGTAATGCTAGCTTGTTTAAATCTGCTAGGTTATTCGGTTGAATGGCGAGTAGTGAATGCCGCTCAATATGGTGCCGCCCAAAAACGAAGGAGAACATTTATTTTTGCCTATAAAAACAGCACAGAATACGCAAAAAATCACAAAAAAGATAGCCTGGAAACAACTACCAAGGAAACTGGGTTCTTTGCTGGTGCATTTCCCATCAAAAAAACTGAATTGGATAAACAGGTTGATTTATACGAAAAAATCACCTCTGTATCCGATAGATTCAAGTTTGATTTCCAAAATGCCGGGACAATGAAGTATGGCCATATTTTTACTACTAAAGTCACTCCACTTGAGGAAAAGCCAATCCTTATGAAAAAAATAGTAGAAAAAGGCAAAGTATCTGAAGAGTTCTTTATACCAGAGGATAAACTTGAAAAATGGAAATATATGAAGGGGGCAAAAAAGATTGAACGAACTGCCAAATCTGGATTTAAATACATCTTTTCGGAAGGTGCTATAGCATTTCCGGATTCACTAGATTCACCTAGTAGAACTATGTTAACTAGTGAATCAACGCTTAACAGGAGCACCCATGTCATAAAAGACGTAAAATCTGGCAGGTTAAGAATTCTGACTCCAAAAGAAACTGAACGCCTACAGGGATTTGATGATAATTGGACTAATACCGGCATGCCGAAAAGAATGCGGTACTTTTGTATGGGGAATGCGCTAGTTGTTCCCATGATTACAAGAATGGGGAAGCATTTAGACGAGATAATTAAAAAAGAACCTAAATAAAAGAAAGGATTAAACAATGGCAGAAATTGGAAAAGATTTTCCACAAACAAGAGAAGCTCGAAGAGCAAAACTACAAGAAATAAGAGAAAACGGTACAGTAATCAGCACGGTTAAAGTGCCTGGACGTGGAGTACAAAACGTATACAGAATACCACTCCAATACCTCTCATACAACCCATACAATACTCGTTTCCTAGCGCAAGCGAAAACATTAGAAAAACGACTAGGTAGACAGCTACGTGATGATGCCCCAGAAGATATAATAGAAATCGAAAAGTTTATTTGGGAAGAAAAACTAGACAAAAATAAGAGTACGATTGATTCATTAATCAAAGAAGGCCAACTCGTACCAGGAGTCGTTACCAATGAAGGTGTTATACTATCCGGAAATAGACGTTTTAGACTATTAAACGAAATCTCTAGAAACCCACAATACGCATCTAGCCGCACTAATCTTGAAGGGCTTAATTATTTTGAAGCAGCAATCCTAGATGAAGAGCTCGACCAAAAAGGTATTATCAAATATGAATCATTCTACCAATACGGTGCTGAAGATAAAGCCGATTATGACCCAATCCAGAAATACATTGCAGCAGACACTCAAAAGAAACTAGGTTTTACAGAAAAGCAAATAGCAGATAATTTTAGTAATCTTACTGGCGGAAATCCTAAGGAAGTTGAAAAATGGCTCGAAGTATACATATTAATGGAAGAGTATCTAGAATACATCGGAGAGGAAGGCGTTTTTACCGCACTAGAAGGCAAAGAGGAAGCATTTTTGAGACTAAGAACCGACTATAACAGTCTTAGTAATAGCAGGGGTAGTAGCGCTGCAGACTGGGCATATGATGAAACTGATTTAGCTGATTTAAAATGTAGGTTCTTTGATTTTATTCGCAATGACCAGCCTACTCACGACTTTCGTATTTTCAAAAAAGCATTTCGTGACGGAAAAGCTTGGCACACTTTTAATAATAAAGTTGAGCAAAAGATGGAAGACGTCGAGTCTTTCCAAGACTATCGTAATAAGTTTGAGGATTTACCAGAGAATGAATTATCAAAACGTCGCAACAGAGATTTTAAAGATAAAAACGGCGAGATTTTGAGGAAAATATATGGAGATCTTAATGCTGTATTATTTAATAAAGAACGCCAAGAAACGCCAATGATAATATCGTCTCAAATCCTTCAATTAGTTGAGAAGCTAGGTGCTGAACTAGGGCAATACGAGAATAACTATCCAGATGAATTAGTTGACAACATCCGCCAAATACAACATGAAGTAGGCCGCATTAAGCAACAGGTTGACTAGGATATGCAAGTAAGAATCAAATCAAATGAGTTAAACAATGCTTTTATTATAGAGCCAGTTGATTTTAATATCGATTCGGTACCAAAACTAAAAATTTATCTTAAAAACTTCACTAATTCAAGTATAGATAACAATGAGGCAATCGTACCTATAATAGAGTCCGATGCAATGCTAATCTACTCTAAACTAGTTAAGATTTTAACTGAAAAAATGAGCTGCGAAATAGTAACCGACGAGCATTCTAAAGGAATCTTGCAAGAAGCCGAAAACGAAGAAAGAAAATTTACAGTTTTTTCCGACCATGCATACGCTATAAGAAACAACAAAATCAGCAATGAAGAGCTAAACGATTTTGTGCAAGCAATATCCGACGACACTTTTAAACGTAAGCTCAAACTACCCTATCAATTGTTATCAGCATATCATTTAGCCTTTTCTCAAAATGCTTGTAACTTCTCGGTTCCTGGCTCTGGAAAAACAACTACAGTGTTATCTGCATATCACTATCTTAGAAAAACCCAGGATGGTGCTAAACACGTAGACAAACTACTCGTCGTTGGCCCTCTCGCTGCATTCCTTGCATGGA
The DNA here is from genome assembly GCA_023805525.1 of Ostracodinium dentatum. Lineage (NCBI taxonomy): Eukaryota > Ciliophora > Litostomatea > Entodiniomorphida > Ophryoscolecidae > Ostracodinium > Ostracodinium dentatum. The sequence continues at coordinate 5,757 of JAJJKF010025984.1, forward strand.
AAAGTGAATATAAACAGTGTTTCGGATACGAACCTAAAGTACTAGAAATACGCGGGGGCATAAGCAACACAGTTGTAGAAAACGCATTACTGAAAGACAATGTTTACTACGATTTAATTATTGTCAGTTACGGCAGTGTTCCATCAAAAAAAGCAATACTACAAGAATTCTTAAAATATAACCGAACAATGGTAGTTCTTGATGAAGCTCACAGAATAAAAAACACCGAGGATGGCGTTCAAAGCTTCGCTGCGCTTGAATTATCAAAGTATGCAAAATCTAGAGTAGTACTGACCGGTACTCCAGCCGCTAATAGCTACGTTGACTTAGTTAATCTTTATAAATTCATCTGGCCATCAAAAAATATTATAGGATATTCAATCCCTCAACTAACGAGCATGAGCCATAACCCAGATGAAAGAATTGAAGATTTAACTAGAAGAATTGCCCCCTTCTTTATTCGCGTGAAAAAAAGTGATTTAGGTTTACCCGAACCAATCTTTAATCCTCCCTATAGCACAAAAATGTCGCCTATACAAGAAAAAATATATGAAGAATTAGCATATAATTCAATTCATAAAATCGAACGTGGTGAATTAGGCAGAATCTTTGCAAGATCTGCAGCTATCCGTATGCGTCAAGCAGCAACTAACCCTTCCCTTTTAGTAAAATCTCTTAATGATTATTATGATAACTTAGAAGGCGATTACGTAAACAAAGCTGCACTATGTGATGACGTCGACTTATCGGACGAAACACTATCATTGGTTAAACGATATAAAGAATTAGAAGTGCCTAATAAGTTCATTGCCACTAAAGAAATTATAGATAAAATTATTAATAACCACGGCAAGGTCATTGTTTGGGCCGAGTTCATAGGAACATGCAACGACTTTAGCGATTACTTAAGTAAATCCGGAATAAATAATCGGATTCTATTTGGCGCAACACCACAAGAAGAACGAGAAGATATAATAACAAGATTTGCAGACCCCACTAACAACGATTTCTCAGTAGTTGTAGCCAATCCACATGCAGTTGGCGAATCTATTTCCCTACATAAAGGGTGCCACAATGCTATTTATCTAGAGCAGAGTTTTAATGCCGGCACATATATGCAATCTAAAGATAGAATCCACCGTGTTGGGTTGCCTGAAGATGCTATTACCACCTACTATTTTATTCACTCTAAAAATACCGTTGACGAAATTGTTTATTCAAGAGTCCTACAGAAAGAGAACAAAATGCTAGATCTCATAGAAAAGGAAGAAATTCCACTACTTGCTAAAAATGCAGACTATATTGATGACACAGATGACGATATTAAAGCAATAATAAGGGCATATTATGAATCAAGAAAATAGTGAATTATCAAAGTTATTAAGTCTTGACCGACTCTATTTATTTTACAAAAGAATTGGTGAAAGCATTAACAACGACATCGATTTAGCTAATAGCGGGTTCGACCCAGTATCGAGAGACAACTCAATGGTTCTCCTTAAAAAATGCGGCCTCATCGCTGAAGAAGACGAACTTTATTTAAAAGCAAAATACTTCGATAATATAGATAGTTTCTCTTCAGAATTATTAAAATCAATCCGTATAATATACGCATATGAGCTTTCAGATATTCTGTCCCAAGAAAAAAAATACGACGAAGACAGAAATCTGTTCTATATCTATAGGAATAGAATTGTTTTGCAAAACGCCGGACTATTAATGCTATTAAATGATTTGACATTTGTCCAAATCTTATCAAACAAAGTATACATCTTCGACGAAGAGATAGTCAAGAAAAACCCACTAGCCCCAAGCACTGAAAGAAGCAGAAAAACAATAAACTTAGTTGAATTAGAGCATGAATTAGCTATCCGAAAAGAATACGGTGAACTGGGAGAAAGAAAAGCATTTAATTTTGAGACAAAGCTTCTACTAGAGCGTAATATCCAGGGCACCCCAAAGCTAATATCAAACATTGATGTAAGTGCCGGTTATGATATGGTTTCATTCCTAAATCCAGAAAGCAAATCATACGATAAATTTATTGAGGTTAAAAGTTGTCGGGACAAGAATCAACAGTTTTATCTATCAAGCAACGAGTTAAGAGTTGCAAAAGAAAAGGGCGACTCGTATTTTATCTATATTTATGTAAGAGAAAAAGATGAGATTATAGTAATCCATAACCCATATCAACGCATTTTCCTATCAGAAGAATGGGCAAAGGAACCTCAAATATATAGAATACACAGAATAATCGGTGACGATTTGATATGACAACTAATTGTTCAAGAGGATTATAGAACTCACAAACATAGCTTCAAAAGCTAACACCTATGAATATCATCACTAATGATGTTTTATATATCTCTTCAAATATTCTCTCAACCCATCGTCGCACGCATAAATATACGTACCGCTTATGCCTCTCGTACACAATACGGAATAGATATTCAGAATATATTGGCGAAGCTCCTCATCGCCAGTTTTATTTTTTCCATTAACATCATAATACGATTGTCTATCGATATATAATCTATTGTTCTTTAAATCATACTTAAGTTCATTTCCAATGATAACACCGGTATAATTCAAATCAAAACCCTGAATAGTATGTATGCATCCAATTTCGTTTTCAGAATTCTCCGTAGCAACCCAGTTATAGTATTTTGAATTCCAAATGTATTTATTACCATCTATGTCAATATCATACATCCCGTTCCGTATACATTCATCAGTCTCTTGCTTATTGTGAGGATGTATTTTATTTTTCGTCTTCCATGGCCAACTATAACCAGCAACATTCCTGCATAAACCAATACTCTTATCATTATTTTTCGCGATAATACTTTCCGTCATCTCGCGCACATCATCAAAAATCAGAAAATCATAGTCTAAGCTACGTTTTTTGTCTTTGAAATCAACAAAGCCTTCAGGAGGTTTATCACTAAATAAACTTCGAATATAGCTAACGTAATGTTGGCCACCTTTTCCGCATCTTACCTGAGTATCAAGCTCCAATTGTTTAGCCCCTTTCTGTCTCAATCTTTCAAAACAGCTCGCATCAATATCTGTCCTCTTTATAGTTTGAAACTCATCGTAAAAGAATATCTGATGATTGCTCTTCGCAATAATCCAATCGAGTTGCGTTCCAACATCTTCGTCTATGCCGAGTTTTTTATTATTGCTACGAATATTACTTATCTCAGTCCCCATCATATTTCTAGGAGCTTTTAACCGATGCGCCTCATCCACTATCAATAAATCAAAACGTTCTTTTGAATTAGCTATCTGGCTCGGAGAGTATACCATGCTTCGAGAAAGACCATACGTCGAGCTAAAGACGTCATGAAGCGTTGCACGCAAATTAGACATCGATACGACAATCCCCATCTTCATCTTCGGAAGTAATAAGTGAATCTTTTGCAACATCTCAATCAGGTTCTCTTCTTCCAAATTAGTATCTAGTCGTATATCGGTCGCCAACAGTTTCATCAAAAAAATCGCAAGTACAGTTTTTCCAGTGCCGGGGCCACCATTCACAATGTATGTACTTTTTTCTTTCTTTTCTATACTATTCGCGAGATTTGAAATGATATGATTACTTACAATAAATTGATCATTTGTCAAAGACTTGTATGGAGAGTATTTAAAAATATTACTATTTTCAATATCATTTATATTTTTCTTCGCCAAACCAATATCGCACATCTTCTTCCAAATACCACTGAATTCAGATTCGTACATATTTTTTTGGTAATAATTGTGCTTTTGATGTCCAGCATTGCCATTTTGTATTATTTTAAAATGCTTGTCGGCAGATACATGAGAAATCAAAAATGACTCCAAATCCAAAATAACAGATTTATTGAATCTGTCATCCGAAATAATCCTAACCTTCCTTAATCTTCGTCTTTCCGGATTTCCATAGTGCTGCATCATACGGCTTTTTGCGTCAACGGTTTCGCCAATATATATTTCCTCGTCATTGTAAATCATATATACAATCGGCCATTCTTTGCCATATTTATTATGGATTGCAATTTCGGTGCCAGTCTTTGCAGAGAAATCAATCTCATTCGAAATCGTCATGTTTTTCATACGATTAACTCCGTATATTTTTTGCTATTTCCTCTAGACTTGTCAATTGGATATTTTTTTGCATTTTCTTCTAACTTTTTCATCACGATATTTTCAAGACTAACCCCAAGTTTATCGGCTAAAAGAATTGCATAATTCACTACGTCAGCCAATTCTGCGCACACCTCTTCTTTATCAAAATCATCATTCCATTGGAAACACTCCAACAACTCCCCAGACTCAATTGCGATTGATTTAGCGAGATTGGCAGGAGAATGGAATTGATCCCAATCTCGCTCTCTCGTAAACTCTACTACCGCATTTTTTACATCATCCATAAAGCCATTATACCAAACAATCAATTAAAAACTGTTTATTACTAGCAGTATTCTTCGTCAAGCCCATAACTAACCAGTATTTCACGAATACCTTCATGTAATTTTATGAGCAATGATAGTTTTGGGTATTTCGACAAATACTCAGTAAAATCTTCTCTTTCCAAAGCCGATAACGCATAAACACTAAGCGTATTATTCTTTATACCGTCAGAAAAATAAAAAGTATTTGTCGCCGCATCAGTAATCATATATTCACCATCGCTCTCAAGTTCTTTGAAAGATAGTATCTCGGAATTATTATGAATAAGTTCTTGAATCTCGAAAACAGATTCTTCAGATATAGACATTCTACCTTCAATGTATTCATCGACATCAATCAACCATCCTCCACCAAAATCAACTACTCCATTTTTGTAAACCTTACAAAAACCATATTTTGGCAAATAGCTTCCCTCCCACTTATAACCATAAATCAAATCTTTCTCATTTGTAAAAGATACCTTTTTCTTCATCACATTCTATATTATATCACCAAGTTATACTCATTGCATGAAGAAAGCCTCAGCTGAAAACCATTTGCGCAGAAACTGTACAAACACAAAAAATGCTAACCTTGCTTCCACGGCACCCTCCTTCAACTGCTCTAAAACATCCTATCCTCAAAATCTATTTCGAAGAGCCAAATTAATCCTTCAGCTTTTCCGCCCTTCTCAAAATATTACTACCTTATTATCCACTACCTCCACCCCCTCAGCCATCAGCCTAATCCTTTGCTCTTCGCATCCGCCAAACCCAAATCCGGCCGCCAGAGACCCATCAGCAGCTACCACCCGATGACACGGCACCCAAAGCTCTCTCGGCACACTCGAAGAACCCCATTCGTATGGATTTACATGCAAAGCATTCCCCACCGCCCGCGCTGCGCCTGGCCGCCCTATCATTAGAGCAATCTCGCCATAAGTCGCCACATGACCTGGTTTAATTTTTCTCACCGCCGCATAAACATTTTCCCGAAAATTCATCTAAAACACTCCTTAATGCCTAACAAATCGGAAACAAAATCAAACTCCACATCAACCACTCTCTACAACACCTCCACTCTAATTCCCACAACCCCCATCTCAGCCTGCTTTTCCAAAGGATAAAACCCATTCAACACATCAAGCAGTTCCCGTTTTGTCATAGACTCATCAGCCAAAATCGAAATATCATAATCCTTGAATAAATCCTCAAACGACCCATACCGGAGAAGCCCAACCACCCTCACCAAAAGCTTCTCGCCATCAGGATTAGCAAACTCAATTGTATCCCCAATATTAATCCTCTGCCTTTTCTCATCAAAAAGCCTAAGCTCTATACGTTTAGTGCCATTCTTTATATAGTCAAAATACTTTGGCTGCAAACCCATTTCGTGTTTCATATATATATTTTACCGCAAACCCAATCTCTCGCAAGTTACCCTTCGCATAAATTACACAAAACTACCCATACCACATTCTCATCACATAAGGTATAATAATATCAAAGGAGACAACAACATGAGAGTCAGTCAACCAAATCCAATCGTAGATTTTATCACTTCAGGTGGTAACGGAAAGCTCACCTTCGTTATCCCAGTTTATCAACGTAATTATTCTTGGGACAAAGATGATTGCGACCAACTATTCGATGACGTCAAAAACAGCATTCC
>JAJJKF010025985.1:0-11713 GCA_023805525.1 Ostracodinium dentatum
TCTAAAATTGCTCTTTTAGCTATTTCTCCCTGACCTTGACCTAATGAAATATTTATCATATTTACTCCTTTCTTTTTGGCGAAATCTCTTAAAGCTTTGACTGGATTTGCTCCTGTGGACAAAATGAAAATTAATGGAGTTGTTTTAAGACTATCTTCGAAAGCAGTAGATACATCGAATGGTGGAGATTGTAAAAATCTGTCCGAAAATGATGTCCTAATGAAATATCTAATGGCTTGAATTAATTTTTCTTCTTTTAATTCTTTAACAAATAATAATCTATTAAAATCAACTGATATTTTCTCTAAAGCTTCAGGCAAAACAAATTCTTCAGGTTTTTCACATTCCATGAATTCATTAAATTTATTTATATCTTCCTGTTTGAAATTAGATAAAATATTCTCTATATCATAGAATGATACTGCAAATTCTTTAAAAGATAATATTTTTTTGTATAATTCTAAAGACATCCAATCTTTTATTCCTTTTTTATAATAAGGACTATCTTTTTCATCTACTTTAGGCACAAAGTTACCAACTCCTCTTAAGAAAAATTGCCATTCTGAGTCTCCTATAGCACCATCATTTATCAATTTTGATGTAACGATTAAAAAGCTGTATAATAATTTATCTTTTTCAAAAAGACCTCTAGATATTTTTTCATAAAAACTAATTGTAACATCATCAATTAATATTTTTATTCTTTGACTAACATCAGAAGATTGTTGACTTCTGTCTAATCTTTGATTAAATAATTTCAAGAAATATTCCAAAGAATAATTATACATAGAATCAATATTTGCTAAGGATGCTATAGCAAAGTATAAAATAGATCCACGTACCGAGACTGGTCTATAAAATGTACGCTCTTTATTAATGGATTTTGCAGTAACTTCTGCTTTTTCTAATTCTTCCTGAATTTTTTTTGATTGGACTTTACTTTCATCCAATTTATTTACTAAGATATCATTATCCAAAATATCATTACCAGCATCTTTTACTAAATTCAAAATAGAAGTTTCTAAATCACTAATCATTTTTTTTGAATTATTAATAGATAACATTGTTTGTTCTTTTTGAGCTTCGATTTCGGGTTTTTCATGTTTAACGACTTCAACTAAAAGTTGATCTTCTAAACCTTTTTTTGTAACGGTGAAATTGATAAGAGTTACTTTAATTGATAATTCTGGTAAATAATGGGGATTTGCCATTTTACTTGTCATGAAAAGTTTAAATCCAATAGTAAATTGAATTGGTTTATCTGAGCCCATAGATAAATAATAACCAGCACCTTGTTTAAAGACTTGGTTTGCTAAAATTGGTTCCAAAGAACTATCTAGTGTTTGTTCAACGTTTTCTATTAAGCAGGGATAACCATTTTGCACACTATTTTTTAATAAGTTGAACAAATTTTTATTCGTTAATTTATAACAATTAATTTTCTCTTTTCTATAAAAGTTTCTTATCCATTTATTTGCCTGCATTTGTGGATCAATAATTAATGGCCATCTTTTGGCTCTGACAGTAATGATAGCATTTTCTATTGATAATTCATCGGCTGGTAATCCGGAATAATTCCAATCTCTTATTTCTAATGGATTAGATAACATTTCTTGAACGCTAAATTCTGGAATATTTTCGGGTTTTAGTCTTTCTTCAATTTCTTCTTCACTTAAAGGTTTATATTCTTCTTCGGCTTTTCTTTTCTTTTCTTCTTCTTCTTTTTTCCTTTTTTCTTCTTCCTCTTTTTTCTTTTTTTCTTCTTCTTCCTTCTTTTTTGCTTCTTCTTCTTCCTTTTTCTTAGCTTCTTCATCTATTTCTTCCCCTCCTTCAGCATTTTTTTTAGCTTCTTCTTCTTTTTTCTTCTTTTCTTCTTCTTCTTTCTTTTTTGCTTCTTCTTCTTTTTTCTTAGCTTCTTCTTCCTCTTTCTTTTTCGCCTCCTCCTCTTCAGCCTTTTTCTTTGCTTCCTCCTCTGGATCTTCTTCTTTTGTAGAATAATAAACACCTGCTCTAATTAAGTATTCTTTTGTTGCCTCTAAAAATTCTTTTCTGTATTCCATAGTGAATGGACCGAAATATGATACTACAGTACTCGAAATGATAACATTTGCTAATAAGTTTTTGGATTCTTTTGTTAATTCTACAATTTTGTCTTTCCAACGGATACCTTCGTCTTTTAACCCATCAACTAATTTTCCGGCACGGACCATCTTTATATTTATAGTTTTTATAGAATGTTCTAAATCACTTAATTTTCTTACGGCTTGATCATATTCTTTTTGTAATTTTTTTAATTCGGCTTCTTTTTCATTTAAAGATTTCGTCTTTTCTTCTAATTTAGCTTCTACTTCATTTAATTCATTTGTTGCTTTTTCTTGTTGATCCATTTTTGGTTTAACATTTCTATAAACTTGTACATAACCCAACAAAGCCCCTACGTATTGTTTCAAACCATCTGCAGCTTTTGATACTTTTGTAAAATCTTTATCTCTAATAGTACTAAATAAATTTGATAATTCCATTAATTTTCTTGGTTCATTTAATTTATTGACCATAACTGATTCATTTTGGCAAGTTTCTTTGAATTTTTTTGTATCATTAATTAATATTTTGAAATCGGAATATTCTCTACCTTTGCAATCAAATGCAAAACATAAGTTTCTAGCTAAAGCTAAAATATTTTCAGATGGTTTTTGATATGCTCTTAATTGTTTTAAGTCATCTTCATTTAAGTTTTGTAAAGCCTCTTTGGCTTTTCTTAAAGCAGGTTCAGCTACTGCCATCTCTGCATCACATTCCTCTTTAATTTTTAATATGACTTTTCGTTTTTTGTCAATTTCATCTTTTTCTCCTGAAATTTTTTCTCTTTCAGCACCTACTATTTTCTTTTTTTCTTCGAGAACTACAATTAAAGCTTCTACTTTTTTTTTACCTTCGATTTGCTGAGGTTCTAAAATTATTAATTCTTCTTTTAAATTTCTAACAATTTCATTTGCTTCTTCCAATTTTTGTATACCTAATTTATAATTTTTTACTTGTTCTGGAATAATTTTAATTTTTTCGTTGTATATATCAATAAATAATTTAATGAATTCTAAATATGAAGTAGGAGTTATATAATAATATCTTCTTAATTCAGTTTCGAATCTTTTTGATAATTCCAAGGCTTTTTTTTGAATATTCACAAAAATTATACTTAATTGTGTTTTAACTTTTTTCACCAAGGGTGCAACAGTATTCATAGGTTGACCTCTAATAGTTTCTCCAATAGTATTTAAATATCTTTCAGCAACACTATTCAAAGCATCATCTGGCCAAATATTAAACCAATCAATTGTACAACAGTTGATAATAGAAGGGAATTGAATACATCTATTTCTAAATGAAGACCCGACTGGGGAGAATGATAATACAATGTGTAAACTATCTCTTACAGTTTGAACGAAAAATTGATAAACTCCATCTTTTGTTTCTGGGTATTTATTTTCTTTTGCTTTATCTTTTAATGTATTGAATATTACGGCCATTTCATCATCTTTGAATAAGTTAGGCACTTCTCCATTGTTTAAGATATTATTAATATCTTCTAAGAAACTTTCTTGTATAATTTGCGTATCAGAGAAAAGGAAAGCCTGTTTTTTATCACTAACTCCATTATCTGTAACACCACCACTTTTTTTAAGAATTTTTCCAATATCTTTCAAGAATATTTCCGTATTATATCCTTTTATTATTTGCAAAGTATTCATTTCTTGTTTCAATGCAAATACAACAAGCTTTGTTAAAGATTGTCTTCCAGAACCACCCAATCCGATTAGCAATGCATTACCTCTTGCTAAAGATAATATACGGGCAATTCTACAGAAGTGATTTATTGCATCAGTGAAGAAGACTAATTTCATTGAACCTGATCTTGTTGCCATATTATAACTTTCTAATTCATCGTCTATTCTTTTATGTAATATTTTCATATCAGTTAACATTTTATAGCATTTTTCTTTTAAATCACTGAAAATCAACTCATTTAAATTCATCAGGGTTCCTTTTTGCATTCCTAATTTTGTTTCATATAGATTTTTTATCCAATCATCAAACTTAGGAATATCTTCACTTAATAAACGATCTCTAAATTGTCTGCTGGTTTCATGTATCCATAAAAGTACCAATATTTTTTTATCTACTAGTTCATTTATTCCAGCTCTTAGCATACCTTGTACAACTTTACTCATATCTCTAAGGTTGAAAGTATAATGAGATTTAGAAGGCGTTGGTAATAAATTATCTCTAATCTTCTGATATATTGTTAATGCACTTTCTATTAGAATATCACTTTCTTTTTCTAAATTTTTAGTGTTACTTAACCAACTTTGAACTATAGTTTTAAATATTAATTGCATAGAATCTTTTGATAATTCAGTCATCCAAATCATATTAAAATGTCTGAAAAGTCTTGGGGTGACAGGGTTTCTACCTCCTGATGGTGGAGCACATGCTGCCATTATAATAGTATCTTTAATAGTACGCTTTGTTTTCTTTTCATCATATAACATTTTATTATCAATTAATTGTCTAATAAATTCTATTGGTTGTTGTGAACCAAAAACATCTAATTGTGGTAAATTTATATCATCTATGAAATATATGAATTTTTTACCAGCTGGTGGGGCAAAGTTACCATTTTTATAAATTGTAGTTTTTAATATATCAAAAATGTTTTTAGATGTGGTTTTTGCTGAGAAATTTGAAGATTTATAGATGAATTTGCCACTTTTTTCATTTTTTAGATAATCCATAATGACAACACTTTTTCCTACACCTGTTTCTCCCATGAATAATGAATTATAGCCATTTGATGATAAAAAGTTCATTATTTCTTTATATTTAACTGTATCATTTGTTGGTATTAAAATATTAAAGAAAGGAACACTTTCATCATATTTATATGGTGGTCTATCATTATTTTTATCAAAGAATCTATCAAAAGATGCATTACTAACATTTATGCATACATCATATATATTTGTATTAGAATTTGAATCATTAAAATTGACAGAACCAGAGAATCTTAATTTGACTTCCCTTGCAAAAGCATTTCTTGATTTATCATCAATATTAGCACCAATTGACCATATTACAGCAAAAGCCATTAAATAATTACATAATTCACTTATATTAGCTGAATCAACTCTTATTATATCAGGTTGATAAAAGCATGAAATAATTTTTAAACAACTTTGTACTAAATTTATATTGACCGATGGTATTTTTTCTTTACATTTTTCTCTCACGAATTTTAAAAATCTTGGAAGAATAGTTTCTAATTCTTTACCTAAAGAATCAATTTGTTTTATGTATGTTTCACATCTGAGCTTGGCAGTGGGTTTGGCTAATTCTTCTTCCAAATCTTTGGCTAATTTTAATTTATAATTCAAAACCCATGAATTAATAACTGGTAAAATACCGACATGATGAGGTTCCATATAAACCATACCACATCTGGATACTGTAGCAGGGGAGGCAACTTTCAAATCTTGGACTTCAAAAATTAAGTTCATCATTTTTGGAATTCTAATATTGGAAGAGTCGGGTAAACATAATTTTCTTGAATCATCTAAGACTGTATTCATATCTTCAATCCACGTTGCATCGACAGGTCCATCAAAAATAAGCCATAATCTTTTGTTTATAGTAGTTTGATTTTTTTCCTCTTCTTCAGCTTCTCTCATAATTCTTGCAACTATACCATCTTCCCAAGTTTGTGTTATTTCATCTTTAGCCATATATAAGTCACTTTTCGGTACGGCTTTAGGATTTAACAAATCATTTTTAATTGTGCAATACCAATCGTCATTAGCTGCTAACTCTTTATTTTTTCCTAATTCTGTTAAAGTTTTCATCAAAACTTTATATATTGAAGTTTTTCCAACACCTGTTTCTCCGACAATCATATTACCTAAACGGACCATCATTGTATCTAATAATTGACCTACTTTTTCTATAAATCCTGGAGTTGGTTTTAAATTTTCTTCTTCTACAATTTGTTTAACTTTTTCATTAAATACTTTATTTTCAATTTTATTAACGACAATTTTAGGGAATAAATCTGTTATAATATCTAAGAACAATTCTATATCGACTTCTAAGAATTTTGGTAAGTTTGAATCCTTCATAGCACGTATTAGTACTTCTGCCTCAGGATCTTTGGGGTATTTTTCTTTTAAATAACCAGCTCTTGTTAATATAGATTTAATACCTCTTAAACCAAAGTCATAATGCTTCTGTTTGGATAACTGTTCACTACTTAACTTGAATAATTGATGCATTTTGACTGATAATTCCTTAGCTGTAGTAAATCCTTTGGAATATAAAGTAACTTCTGCGACTAAGGCATAATCGGGAATCATCATAGATACAGGTCTAAATAAGGATTTAAGGTTATCTGGCAATTCTGTTCTTCCTGCATAACCGGGATTCATAGTAATAAATACTCCAAATCTTGGCTTCAATTTTATAGTTTTTCCATCAAATTCCATAACCCATTTTTTTTCTCTTAAGTGAGTTTGAATTGTTTCGATTTGTTGGGCAATGACAGATAAGACTTCGATTTCAATACGATTGAATTCATCAAAGCATGCCCAAGCTCCACATTCTGAGAGACCGCAAAACATTCTTGCCATCATTTTGTAATCCAATTGATCAGTACAGTTAAATACACATACTTTTATAGCTAATGCCTTTGATAAATCTTTTGTAGTTTCTGTTTTTCCAGTACCTGCTGGACCAGCTGGAGCACCACCAAAATTAATATTTAATGCTGAAGTTAGAGTAATATAACATTTATCTGTTAAGGGAGTGATAACCATTCTTTCTGGATTACCTAAATATTCATATCCATAAATAAATCTTGAATTTGTTTGTTTTATTACAACTTCCAATCTTTCATCACCAGTCTGGATATTAATATCTTTTTCCCAATAGAATTTAAGATTTTTTTGCCATTCGAAATCACCTTTTTGTTTAACATCTTTTTTTATCATATCTCTTACGACTTCTCTAGCATGGACATTTATAATAATCAATCTTTCTACTAAACTTTTTTTAAGAGGTGCAACTTTTTCCCTAACTAATTGTGACAATTCTATAATCAAAGTACCCATATAATCTAAAAAGTCATTTAATTTTCCTCCTTTTGCAATATTATCAATAGCTTCTTCTACGAAAATAGCCCATTTAATTTGATCATCAGTAATGACACTCTGGCAAGGATATCCGGCATAAATCCATTCTTTTCTAGGCTTTTTAAATTCAGGATATTTTTCTAAGCATAATTTTGTCTTATCATATACTGTTTCAAACATTGCAGCTTCTAATTCATTTAACCAACCTTCAATATTTTCAGTAGCGAATAAAGTATGACTTAATTTAATAACTTCATTTTCTTGTGATACTAATTCTATTATTTCATTTGATGATTCAGAAATAAAATTAACATTTTTGATACCATCGAAACATTTTGATAAATAATCGTTGACTAGTCTCGGCTGTCTGGTATTTGATAAGATTTTTAACAATTCATCATTTGATAAAAAGTAAAATCTTGGAAAAGCTTTTCTTTTTGTTTGTAAATAATCTTCTAAGCTTTTTTGTATATGATCTAAATCTTTGTGGTATTTAGTAAGCATAACTAATAATCCTTCTTGTTTACACCTATTATAAACATTTGGATCATTACAAGTTCTTCTCATTAATTCTTTAAAGGCTTTATTTACTTTGGAGAAATTCTTACTGGCATCTGGCAATTGTTTTTTAATATCTTCTGCTGAGAAAATATTTTCTAAATAAATCCATTGTTTTTGGACTAATAACCATTCTTCTATAATATTTGATATACTATTTAATGTATTATCCCATTCTTCAACTTTATCTCTTATATCGGCGACATGTCTGGAAGATAACCCGCTTGCAATTAATTGTGAATGTTCATCTAAAGCATTATAAACATCTTCGACTGAAGCTATAATATATTTTACTTCATTCTTTGTTTTTGATTGATTTTGGATAACAAACTTAATTTGTGACCAATCATTTGCAATTTTATCTATATCTTTCATAATTTTTTCTTGGGCAATGGCTGCAGCACTAATATTATCAATTTTATCTGCCTCGAAACTAATCGCGGAATTGTCAAGAATTGCGCTAAATCTGAGAGTATCTAAAATATCGGAAGAATATGGTATGTTAAGTAATTTGAAAAATTCTATCCAATGTCTCTCTTGCATTGAAGTGGAGCTGAGTACCTGGATAACTGGGGCATTTTTATTCATTGTAGTTGCTAAATTGTTTAAAAGTTTAAATACTTCATCTTTATCTGGGTCGGGTATTTTTGTTTTGATATTAGTAATATCTATATTATATTGTCTTATAGATTCATCTATTTTTGAAGTTTTCATCTGATTTATAGTTAAACTTTTCCATTTTTCATTATCTTCTTCTAAATGGATTAAAGTTGTCCATAATTGATTTTTTAATTCATAAGTTTCTTCCAATTTTTTCCATTCATCTTCAATATCTTCACTTGGTGGATATTCTAATGTTTTTAAATATGAATTATATTTATCCATCTTAACCTTATAATCATCAACTTTTTCTTTTATAGATAATAATAAAGTTTTGATTCTATTTCTTTCTACTCCAACTTCAGCTAATTCTGTATTTGTTGTAACGTTATCATTTAATTTCATAATACTTGCTTTATTTTTTTCGATTTCAGTAGATATATCACTTTTATAGCCATCTTTTTTAGAATTAATTTCATTCTTTTGTGCTTTAATTTCCTTTTCTGTTTCAATAAAGGCATTTTTTAAATTAGTTTCATAATCTGTCAAATCTTTGGCTAAAACTGTATCTATATTAAATTGTTTAATTAAAGAATAAATATTTCCCATTTTTGAAACATTTTCTTCCAATTTTTGCATTGTAGGTTGAAAAGCATTGAGTTCTTCGATAAATTTGCATATTTTTTCAATTGTATTGTGCTCGGTATTTATCTTACCTTTGGCTGCTTCGACAATTTCATCAATTTCTTTTTTAATTTCTCTATATGAGTTACCCAAGAAGTCTTCATAAATCTTTTTAAATTCATCTAAATATTTATTAAACTCATCTTTAACAGTTTTAGAATCTATTAACATAATATTTGGATTATAGTTATCTTTAATACTATTAGAGACTTTAGTTTTCCAAATGTTACATTCTTCGATAATTTTTCTTACATCAGCAATAGGAGTATCTTTTTTAACTGTTTTATCGGCTGTGGCAAATTTCTCCTTTTTAATTTGAAGTGGTTTAAAGTCTTCAAAGCTCTTTTTACTATCTTCAAATACAAATTCAAAATCTTCTTTTAATTTAGTTAAAACTAATTCTGTGTATTTTCCGTAATATTTTGAATTTTCGATGGTATTTCTGAAATTTTTTTTAATTTCTTCATCCAAAGTATCATTTGTTTTTAAATTAACTCTTTCTGGATCTATATTATTTTTATCGTTTTGACTTTGAGGATCAATTAATAAAATTTGTTCATAATTTTTTTTTGAAAAAATCGAAATGAATCTCGGTGCCTCAATGATAGTATCAATCATTCCATGGAACAATTCTTTAAATTTAGAAGTCATAATATCTAAATTAGGAGTTAAAGCAACTTCACCTTCGGCAAAAGATAATCTTAAAGTAAAATATGCTTGGTTGACTTTTCTGCTTTTTAAAGTTCTGTTCATTTCTAATAAATTTTGTCGATTTAATTTGTATAGCATTTCCACACACATTAAATCTGTCATTGTAACATAATCATCAAAAGCTTTTTCATCAGATGAAGCTAATTGAATTAGTTTTTTTCTCTTAATCTTCTCTAATCTTAAGTTATACATAGATTTATTTTTTAATTCTTGTAAAGTTTTTGAATTTTCCGTTTCATCAATTTCTCTTACTTCTTTTAGTCTTGTTGAAATACTTTTGTAAAGTTCTCTTAAAGTTTTAAAGACTTCTTCTTCTATTATCTTTTTGAATTTACTTTTAGCGTTTTCAAATTCTTTCCTTTGAGTACTTTCAAAGTCTGACATACCGGAGGAGACCCAGGCTGTCTCCCCATAAATTTTTTGTAAGGAAACTTTACTAATTTCATTTATTTGTCCATTAGCTTGAATCATCTTTTCAACAAACGCCGGTTTAGTTAAGAATAATTTTTCGCTCAATTCTTTTCTGACTGATTGGAATTTTTTGAATCTGTTGAAATTTCTCCACATTGAAAATAATTTAAATTGAAGATATTGCTTAAAATAATTGATTCTTCTCATAATATTAAATAAGGTGGATTGATACATCCAATCTGATAAAGTATAAAATTCAGCAACTTGTTCAGGATTCTTTCCTTTGTCTTTTCTATTTGGATCATTTACCGGGTAAGCATGGGAAATACCAGTGGGAGTAATAATGAAATAATCTTTGCCAATTTTTTCTCTTGGAACAACACGGAGATCATAGGGAGAAAAAATATGTTCTGCAGAATGGTCAACTTTTTCGCAAAAAATAAATTTAGTTGGCGTAGTGTTTCCATACATAGCAAAGAATTGGACAGCTTTTTCTCCGTTTGTGATATCTTTCAAAATTTTTTCGGTTTTTGAACCTTTTTTGACATAAAGTTCAACTTCTAATTCTTTCATTTCTTCTCTCTGTATTTTTGGATCAAAAATTTTGATAAACTTTTCTTTAATTACTTGTTCATATTTATTTTTTTCTTTTTCATTTGAGCTTTCAAGTATTTCATTTTCTTGTTCTAAGCTTAAATTTTCTTCTTTGTCATCCTCTTTTATCTGCTTTGAATCTTTTTGGATATTGAAACTTTTTTTAGTACCTCCTGTGGCATGTGAAATTTTCGTGGCTTCTCTTTTGTCTTCAGGGAGTTTATATTGTTCTTTAATTGTTTCATCATATTTATATAAGTTATTGAAATAGTCTTTGTGATCGGGTTTAAAGATTTCTGTAACTTTGAATACACCGAATCTTTGCTTAGTTTCAACATCATCGGACAAAAATTTTGACCGATGCTTTCTTTTGTACTCGTCCTTGTATTCAGGGCCGACTACTTTTTCTTGTGGAAATCCTTGTATGAATAGTATTTTAGAGAAATTAACGAAAGAAAAATTTTTTTATGAAAATTTTGTGGTAAATATTGATAAAATATTTCACAAAAAACTATATAAATTAGAAGGTGAGACAGATAAACTTTTCTATGATTCTTTAGGATTAAGAATTGGATTAAAAATAGAAATAAATGGAAATTCAGATATACCATTTTCTCTTGAATCTATTAATGATATGATTACTTTTTATTTATCAGTTAACGAAAAATATATAAATGGCGAAGAATATATGTCATTATTTAAAGAAAGAGAAAAAAGATTAGAAGAAATTAAAAAAAGTAGTGAATATGCAAGATTAGGTAATCAAAAAGATGAGCCAGAAACTGAAGAAGAAGAGGATGAATATGATGATATAGACATTCCTAAACCTATGTTTTTTAATAGTAAATTAGAAGAAAAAAATAATATAGACATTCCTAAACCTATGTTTTTTAATAGTAAATTAGAGAATTCCATTAATTTAAGTAAAGTGGAAAAAAAGGAAATAAGCAAAGATAGTGGTGTATTACAGTCAGCAC
>JAJJKF010025986.1:0-11198 GCA_023805525.1 Ostracodinium dentatum
GGCAAGGCATAACAAATGACTGAAAAAATCAGAGTAGTTATCACAAACAAGCAAAAAAAAGTAAAAATCCCAACAGGTATGCGTATGCTGGTGCGCCGCTGCTGCAATGCTGTATTAAAGCTTGAAAAATTTCAGGGTTCTGCGGAAATCAGCGTAACGTTCGTTGACAACGAGGAGATTCAGAAGCTGAATCTTCAATACAGGGACAAGGATATGCCGACCGACGTACTTTCTTTTCCGCTCGGAGAAAAAGGCGTTTACGACACAGACCCGACCACAGGAGCGCAAATGCTCGGTGACGTGGTAATATCCATGGAAAAAGCCGTCGATCAGGCGCAGCTTTACGGTCACTCTCTCCAAAGAGAGGTTGGTTATCTGACGGCGCATTCCGTACTTCATCTTCTCGGCTATGATCATCAGACCGGTATCGAGAGGGTACATATGAGAGAGAAGGAAGAGCTTGTCATGGATCAGCTTGGACTTCCGGCTTCTTCGTCCTATGTGATCGATGAGTAATAATTTTATAACTAACCGCTGCGAGGTGCTTGCATTTCGGGCGGTTTTTTTCGTGGTAATTGCTTTTAGCTTCTTGGTTTGGTAATTTGATTTGCTTCGTCTTTGCCTGATTTTGGGCGGATTTTTCGGGGTATCGCTTTTGCTTCTTGGTTTGGTAATTTGCTTCACTTCGTCTTTGTATGATTTTAGGCGGCTTTTTCGGGGGGGATCGCTTTTTGCTTCTCGGTTTGGTAATTTGCTTCGCTTCGTCTTTGCCTGATTTTGGGCGGCTTTTTCGGGGGGATCGCTTTTTGCTTCTCCGATCGGTAATTCGCTTCGCTCTTGCCTGCTTGGTTATTAACGTTGTTTTTTCTTTTTATTTTTTGTTTTCGCTTCATATGCTTTTGCTTTAACCAAACTTTTGCGGGCTGTACCCGCACCCGCAAGCCTTTGAAAATGCCCCTGAGAAACTTTAAATGTCGTTTCCGAAACTTTATTTTTCTCCCCCTCTCTCTCAAAAATATATTTACAATTTTATAAAAAAATATTATAATATATTTAAGTCTATGAAAAGAGGTAAAAATATGCAGAAAACCGCTTTTATCGCAATCGTTGGCAGACCTAACGTCGGGAAATCTTCTATTCTCAATAAAATTCTCGGTCAGAAAATTACTATCGTTTCTTCCAAACCCCAAACAACACGCACTCGTATTATGGGAGTCTATACCAAAGACGACGTTCAGCTCGTTTTTATTGATACACCAGGACTTCATAAGCCTAAAAACAGCCCGGGCAAATACATGGTTCGTTCAATCAACGAATCCGTAGGCGGAGTCGATGCCTGCCTGCTTGTCGCTGAATGTGACAAAGTCCCCGGCGATACCGAAAAAATGCTGATCGACCGCTTTAAATCTATGGATATCCCCGCTGTGCTTGCTCTCAACAAAATCGACAGGCTTAAAGAAAAAAGCGAGCTTATGGATAAAATCGCAGCGTACAGCGAAGCATTCGATTTTGATGATATCGTTCCCGTTTCCGCTCATAACGGCAGCGGTATAAACGATCTTGTCAAGGCTCTCGAAAAACAAGCCGCCGAGGGTATGCACCTGTTTGACGCCGACACTGTCACCGATCAGCCCGAAAGAGTTCTTGCTGCGGAAATTATCAGAGAAAAGATACTTCGGCTTACAGACAAGGAGATCCCACATGGAACAGCCGTTGTTATCGAACGCTTCAAAACAAGAGCCAACGGCGTTGTTACGGATATCGACGCAACCATCTACTGCGAAAGATCAAGCCACAAGGGCATTATTATCGGAAAAGGCGGTTCAATGCTCAAAAAAATCGGAACTTATGCAAGAGAGGACATGGAGAAATTTTTTGAATGCAAGGTCAATCTTACTCTTTGGGTCAAGGTCAAAGAGGACTGGCGAAACCGTGAGGGTATCCTCAGATCACTCGGTTATGACGAAAACAACTTTGATTAAAAGACTGCGGCTTATCAAGGAATCTTAAATGTGCTGCCAAGATTTCGTTGCGTTAATGATAATTTAATAATTATTCCCACAAATTTCAATAAATATTGCCGCCGATATCAGCGTATAATTATTAGTGAAAACGATTGAGCGGCTGTGTGACAGCATTTTGTCTGACGCCGCCCTTCAATCACATCGGAGGTAATGTTCTATGAACGAAAAAGACGCTTGGAAAAATTTTGTCACATCAGGCAGTGTTGACGACTACTTGAAGTACGCATCTATCAAAAACGATCGTACTGCCCCCACGGAGGAACAAGATGAAAATAACCACAGACGGATTGGTCATCAGAGAACAAAGCCTGAAAGAACAGGACAAGGTTCTGACGGTTCTCACCTCGGCTAACGGTATAATCCGCGCGTTCATACATGGAGCAAAGAGCATCAAAAGCCCGAAAAGTACAGCTTCGGGCTTGCTCACCTACTCCGATTTTGAGATCTATAAAAGCCGTGACAATTACATAATTGACGACGCTCGCGCAAAAGAGGTGTTCATGCCCGTCAGACGTGATATCGAAAAGCTTGCGCTGGGTCAGTATTTTTGCGAGCTGCTTGCTGTTCTCGCCCCGGAAGAATCTCAGGCAGACGATTTTTTGCGTCTTGCGCTGAATGCTTTGTATTTTTTGAGCAAGGGCGACCGACCTGTGTCTGTGATAAAAAGTGCGTTCGAGCTAAAGCTTATGACGATGGCGGGGTTTATGCCCGATCTTACGTGCTGCTGCGAGTGCGGCTGCTATGAGCATGAAAATATGATTTTTATTCGTAATATAAATTTATTTATAGAAAAAGAAAAGAATAAAGCATCAAATCATAAAAATACAAAATCAAAAGGAAAAAAAGTATATTGTAAAATAACTGACAATAAAGAAATATTAGAACAAGCTATAGAAAAATGGTCAAACGGGTTTTTGAATACATATTCTTATATAATGATTTTAAATACTTTATCAGGAAGAACATATAATAATTTAGCCCAATATCCTGTTTATCCTTGGATTCTAAGTGATTATTCTTCAAAAGAAATAGATTTAAATGAATCTAATACTTATAGAGATTTATCATATCCTATTTATGCTCAAGATGAAGAAACCAGAGAAAATCTTACATTAAAATATGAATCTTTTGAAGAAAATGAAATAAAATATCATTGCGGATCGCATTATTCAAATTGTGGTTTTGTTTGCTATTATTTAATTAGAGTTAAACCTTTTTCAAATATAGCTGCTGAAATCCAGGGGAAATGTTTTGATACTCCTGACAGACTTTTTTTTAATATTCAAAAATTTTATGTTGTTCAAGAAAAATATCAAGAACTAATACCTGATATATTTAATTTACCTGAATTGTATATTAATATAAATAATTATGTTTACGGAAAAACAACTGATAATTTTCAAGTTGTGGATGTTGTTCTCCCACCCTGGGCTTTGAACTCTCCCCGACTTTTTAGTAAAATGAATAAAAAAGCTTTGGAAAGTCAATTTGTATCTCAACATATTAATGAATGGATAGATTTAATTTTCGGATATAAAAGATCAGGCCCTGAAGCAGAAAAATCATTTAATGTTTTAAAAGATGTTTTTTCAAATTTCGAACCAAAAAAAGAAGAAGAAGATATGATTGAAGCAAAAATAAATGAATTATGTGAAATGGGGATAGATCCTGTACAATTATTCACAAAAGCACATCCTAAAAGGGAAAGACATCAAATTAATAAAGCTTTTTTTGGCAGAAGTGTATTTTTGACTTATTTTGAAGCAAAAGAATCAAATATTTACCAAATAAAAAATTTCCACAGTTCTTCAAAAATTAAAGAAATATATTCTTATTATGAAAAAAAAAATGGAATTTTATCCCAAGGTGAGGGTGGATTGTCATCTTTCCGAATGGCTTATGAAAATGATACAACATTTTTAAAAGGAAAAACTAATGAAAATAAAGATACTAATATATACTTTATCGTTGGTGAAAAAAAAGCTTTATTACCTCCTTCATATAAAAATTTCATCGAATGGGGAATAAAAAATACATTTAGTATAGTTAAGCCTTTTCAGAATAAGAAATATACTTTTAAAATAAAACATATGAAAAAATTTAAAATAAATTGTATAAAAATATCTTCAAACGGAAAATTTATTGTCATAGGTTATGATAATGGAGCCATTGAAAAATATAAATTAAAAAAAGTGAATAATTGTTATATTGAAGAAGTTATAAGTATATTCCAAAAAAATGAAAATAATATTTTGCAATGCCAGTCTCCAGTTGAAACTAATAATGAGAAAGAAAGCCAAAAAACAAAAATCAAAAAAAATTTATCTAAAGGAAAAAAAATGATTAAAAATTTATTCAATTTTAAGAGAAAAAGCAGTAAAAATTTGGATGTTGATGAAAGATTTAATAATATCAGTTCTTCCTCATTTCATAATAATCAAAAAAATGCAGACAAAAATAATAATTTAAATGGGTTATCAGACCAAAACGAGAATAATCAAATAAAAATGGTAGTAAAAAATCATATTGCTTTTAATCCACAATTATCAATGAATTCATCTAATATATTAAATTCGGAATGCATTTTATTGAATAATAAAAATGATAAATTCATTCAATACAACAGTGTCCTAAGTGAAATAAATCAAAGTAATAAAGAAAATGTAGAAGGGTATGATTATCATTCCAAAAATCAATCTGAATTGAAGCATTTATTAAAAAAATCATCAACAAATAGTGATAACACACAAAAAGGATATATTATATTTTTATCAAATGCTTCTTATAATATATTATGTGATATTCGTCTTATAGATATTTGTGATAGTTTTTCTTTTATGATAGTAGTAGATAAAATTAATAGAGTATATTTATATGATTTTAATTCTTTTAAATTATTAAAATATATTGATATTTCTTCAATTTTCAAAAATCACATAAAATTCTCAAGTATATGTCAATATACGGGAGATTTCATTTTGAGTTCAAGCAAAAATGTAGTTTTAATGAATATAAACGGAGTTTTTTTATCTCAAATGAATAATTTCCAAAGTAAAATAAATTCTTGTTTTATTAATGTTATACCAATAACAGCAAGTGATTTATTTGTTTTTACTGGGCATAAAGACGGGGATTTAATTGTGTCTAAATTAGTAAATAATTTTAATGATGAAAAAGCAGTTATAAATAATGATAAAAATATTAATCAAATTAATAACTTTTATCAGGAAGCATATAACAAAACAATAGATAACTATGAAAAATATCTTGATAATAATAATTTATCATTAATTTTTGATACTGTTATTAAAGTTAAATGTAGTGAAAATCCAATTAGATTCATTAAATTAACCGAAGATTTAACCGAAATTATATGCATAGATAATAAAAATAAATTAATATATTTAACTTATGAAAAATATTTTATAAATAGGAAAGAAAACAAAAATAATAAAAATATTAAAACTTGTCCTATGTGTAAAAGCGCTATCAGTTCTTCTAAAATCGTATAACATTTTATTAGTAGAATTTATTAATTGTAGACAATCTTCGCAAATTGCTTTTGGGTTTTTAAAAGAATATTCTGGCAAGATTCTTTCAATTTTACAATTGGAGCATAATTTTTTTCCGCACAAATGGCATACGATTTTAGAAGAACTGATAGCGCTTTTACACATAGGACAAGTTTTAATATTTTTATTATTTTTGTTTTCTTTCCTATTTATAAAATATTTTTCATAAGTTAAATATATTAATTTATTTTTATTATCTATGCATATAATTTCGGTTAAATCTTCGGTTAATTTAATGAATCTAATTGGATTTTCACTACATTTAACTTTAATAACAGTATCAAAAATTAATGATAAATTATTATTATCAAGATATTTTTCATAGTTATCTATTGTTTTGTTATATGCTTCCTGATAAAAGTTATTAATTTGATTAATATTTTTATCATTATTTATAACTGCTTTTTCATCATTAAAATTATTTACTAATTTAGACACAATTAAATCCCCGTCTTTATGCCCAGTAAAAACAAATAAATCACTTGCTGTTATTGGTATAACATTAATAAAACAAGAATTTATTTTACTTTGGAAATTATTCATTTGAGATAAAAAAACTCCGTTTATATTCATTAAAACTACATTTTTGCTTGAACTCAAAATGAAATCTCCCGTATATTGACATATACTTGAGAATTTTATGTGATTTTTGAAAATTGAAGAAATATCAATATATTTTAATAATTTAAAAGAATTAAAATCATATAAATATACTCTATTAATTTTATCTACTACTATCATAAAAGAAAAACTATCACAAATATCTATAAGACGAATATCACATAATATATTATAAGAAGCATTTGATAAAAATATAATATATCCTTTTTGTGTGTTATCACTATTTGTTGATGATTTTTTTAATAAATGCTTCAATTCAGATTGATTTTTGGAATGATAATCATACCCTTCTACATTTTCTTTATTACTTTGATTTATTTCACTTAGGACACTGTTGTATTGAATGAATTTATCATTTTTATTATTCAATAAAATGCATTCCGAATTTAATATATTAGATGAATTCATTGATAATTGTGGATTAAAAGCAATATGATTTTTTACTACCATTTTTATTTGATTATTCTCGTTTTGGTCTGATAACCCATTTAAATTATTATTTTTGTCTGCATTTTTTTGATTATTATGAAATGAGGAAGAACTGATATTATTAAATCTTTCATCAACATCCAAATTTTTACTGCTTTTTCTCTTAAAATTGAATAAATTTTTAATCATTTTTTTTCCTTTAGATAAATTTTTTTTGATTTTTGTTTTTTGGCTTTCTTTCTCATTATTAGTTTCAACTGGAGACTGGCATTGCAAAATATTATTTTCATTTTTTTGGAATATACTTATAACTTCTTCAATATAACAATTATTCACTTTTTTTAATTTATATTTTTCAATGGCTCCATTATCATAACCTATGACAATAAATTTTCCGTTTGAAGATATTTTTATACAATTTATTTTAAATTTTTTCATATGTTTTATTTTAAAAGTATATTTCTTATTCTGAAAAGGCTTAACTATACTAAATGTATTTTTTATTCCCCATTCGATGAAATTTTTATATGAAGGAGGTAATAAAGCTTTTTTTTCACCAACGATAAAGTATATATTAGTATCTTTATTTTCATTAGTTTTTCCTTTTAAAAATGTTGTATCATTTTCATAAGCCATTCGGAAAGATGACAATCCACCCTCACCTTGGGATAAAATTCCATTTTTTTTTTCATAATAAGAATATATTTCTTTAATTTTTGAAGAACTGTGGAAATTTTTTATTTGGTAAATATTTGATTCTTTTGCTTCAAAATAAGTCAAAAATACACTTCTGCCAAAAAAAGCTTTATTAATTTGATGTCTTTCCCTTTTAGGATGTGCTTTTGTGAATAATTGTACAGGATCTATCCCCATTTCACATAATTCATTTATTTTTGCTTCAATCATATCTTCTTCTTCTTTTTTTGGTTCGAAATTTGAAAAAACATCTTTTAAAACATTAAATGATTTTTCTGCTTCAGGGCCTGATCTTTTATATCCGAAAATTAAATCTATCCATTCATTAATATGTTGAGATACAAATTGACTTTCCAAAGCTTTTTTATTCATTTTACTAAAAAGTCGGGGAGAGTTCAAAGCCCAGGGTGGGAGAACAACATCCACAACTTGAAAATTATCAGTTGTTTTTCCGTAAACATAATTATTTATATTAATATACAATTCAGGTAAATTAAATATATCAGGTATTAGTTCTTGATATTTTTCTTGAACAACATAAAATTTTTGAATATTAAAAAAAAGTCTGTCAGGAGTATCAAAACATTTCCCCTGGATTTCAGCAGCTATATTTGAAAAAGGTTTAACTCTAATTAAATAATAGCAAACAAAACCACAATTTGAATAATGCGATCCGCAATGATATTTTATTTCATTTTCTTCAAAAGATTCATATTTTAATGTAAGATTTTCTCTGGTTTCTTCATCTTGAGCATAAATAGGATATGATAAATCTCTATAAGTATTAGATTCATTTAAATCTATTTCTTTTGAAGAATAATCACTTAGAATCCAAGGATAAACAGGATATTGGGCTAAATTATTATATGTTCTTCCTGATAAAGTATTTAAAATCATTATATAAGAATATGTATTCAAAAACCCGTTTGACCATTTTTCTATAGCTTGTTCTAATATTTCTTTATTGTCAGTTATTTTACAATATACTTTTTTTCCTTTTGATTTTGTATTTTTATGATTTGATGCTTTATTCTTTTCTTTTTCTATAAATAAATTTATATTACGAATAAAAATCATATTTTCATGCTCATAGCAGCCGCACTCGCAGCAGCACGTAAGATCGGGCATAAACCCCGCCATCGTCATAAGCTTTAGCTCGAACGCACTTTTTATCACAGACACAGGTCGGTCGCCCTTGCTCAAAAAATACAAAGCATTCAGCGCAAGACGCAAAAAATCGTCTGCCTGAGATTCTTCCGGGGCGAGAACAGCAAGCAGCTCGCAAAAATACTGACCCAGCGCAAGCTTTTCGATATCACGTCTGACGGGCATGAACACCTCTTTTGCGCGAGCGTCGTCAATTATGTAATTGTCACGGCTTTTATAGATCTCAAAATCGGAGTAGGTGAGCAAGCCCGAAGCTGTACTTTTCGGGCTTTTGATGCTCTTTGCTCCATGTATGAACGCGCGGATTATACCGTTAGCCGAGGTGAGAACCGTCAGAACCTTGTCCTGTTCTTTCAGGCTTTGTTCTCTGATGACCAATCCGTCTGTGGTTATTTTCATCTTGTTCCTCCGTGGGGGCAGTACGATCGTTTTTGATAGATGCGTACTTCAAGTAGTCGTCAACACTGCCTGATGTGACAAAATTTTTCCAAGCGTCTTTTTCGTTCATAGAACATTACCTCCGATGTGATTGAAGGGCGGCGTCAGACAAAATGCTGTCACACAGCCGCTCAATCGTTTTCACTAATAATTATACGCTGATATCGGCGGCAATATTTATTGAAATTTGTGGGAATAATTATTAAATTATCATTAACGCAACGAAATCTTGGCAGCACATTTAAGATTCCTTGATAAGCCGCAGTCTTTTAATCAAAGTTGTTTTCGTCATAACCGAGTGATCTGAGGATACCCTCACGGTTTCGCCAGTCCTCTTTGACCTTGACCCAAAGAGTAAGATTGACCTTGCATTCAAAAAATTTCTCCATGTCCTCTCTTGCATAAGTTCCGATTTTTTTGAGCATTGAACCGCCTTTTCCGATAATAATGCCCTTGTGGCTTGATCTTTCGCAGTAGATGGTTGCGTCGATATCCGTAACAACGCCGTTGGCTCTTGTTTTGAAGCGTTCGATAACAACGGCTGTTCCATGTGGGATCTCCTTGTCTGTAAGCCGAAGTATCTTTTCTCTGATAATTTCCGCAGCAAGAACTCTTTCGGGCTGATCGGTGACAGTGTCGGCGTCAAACAGGTGCATACCCTCGGCGGCTTGTTTTTCGAGAGCCTTGACAAGATCGTTTATACCGCTGCCGTTATGAGCGGAAACGGGAACGATATCATCAAAATCGAATGCTTCGCTGTACGCTGCGATTTTATCCATAAGCTCGCTTTTTTCTTTAAGCCTGTCGATTTTGTTGAGAGCAAGCACAGCGGGGATATCCATAGATTTAAAGCGGTCGATCAGCATTTTTTCGGTATCGCCGGGGACTTTGTCACATTCAGCGACAAGCAGGCAGGCATCGACTCCGCCTACGGATTCGTTGATTGAACGAACCATGTATTTGCCCGGGCTGTTTTTAGGCTTATGAAGTCCTGGTGTATCAATAAAAACGAGCTGAACGTCGTCTTTGGTATAGACTCCCATAATACGAGTGCGTGTTGTTTGGGGTTTGGAAGAAACGATAGTAATTTTCTGACCGAGAATTTTATTGAGAATAGAAGATTTCCCGACGTTAGGTCTGCCAACGATTGCGATAAAAGCGGTTTTCTGCATATTTTTACCTCTTTTCATAGACTTAAATATATTATAATATTTTTTTATAAAATTGTAAATATATTTTTGAGAGAGAGGGGGAGAAAAATAAAGTTTCGGAAACGACATTTAAAGTTTCTCAGGGGCATTTTCAAAGGCTTGCGGGTGCGGGTACAGCCCGCAAAAGTTTGGTTAAAGCAAAAGCATATGAAGCGAAAACAAAAAATAAAAAGAAAAAACAACGTTAATAACCAAGCAGGCAAGAGCGAAGCGAATTACCGATCGGAGAAGCAAAAAGCGATCCCCCCGAAAAAGCCGCCCAAAATCAGGCAAAGACGAAGCGAAGCAAATTACCAAACCGAGAAGCAAAAAGCGATCCCCCCCGAAAAAGCCGCCTAAAATCATACAAAGACGAAGTGAAGCAAATTACCAAACCAAGAAGCAAAAGCGATACCCCGAAAAATCCGCCCAAAATCAGGCAAAGACGAAGCAAATCAAATTACCAAACCAAGAAGCTAAAAGCAATTACCACGAAAAAAACCGCCCGAAATGCAAGCACCTCGCAGCGGTTAGTTATAAAATTATTACTCATCGATCACATAGGACGAAGAAGCCGGAAGTCCAAGCTGATCCATGACAAGCTCTTCCTTCTCTCTCATATGTACCCTCTCGATACCGGTCTGATGATCATAGCCGAGAAGATGAAGTACGGAATGCGCCGTCAGATAACCAACCTCTCTTTGGAGAGAGTGACCGTAAAGCTGCGCCTGATCGACGGCTTTTTCCATGGATATTACCACGTCACCGAGCATTTGCGCTCCTGTGGTCGGGTCTGTGTCGTAAACGCCTTTTTCTCCGAGCGGAAAAGAAAGTACGTCGGTCGGCATATCCTTGTCCCTGTATTGAAGATTCAGCTTCTGAATCTCCTCGTTGTCAACGAACGTTACGCTGATTTCCGCAGAACCCTGAAATTTTTCAAGCTTTAATACAGCATTGCAGCAGCGGCGCACCAGCATACGCATACCTGTTGGGATTTTTACTTTTTTTTGCTTGTTTGTGATAACTACTCTGATTTTTTCAGTCATTTGTTATGCCTTGCC
>JAJJKF010025987.1:0-11100 GCA_023805525.1 Ostracodinium dentatum
TTCATCGCCGAGGAGGGCGCGAAGTGGGTTCTCCCGGCTGGAAGCCGGCGCAAGGGACGAAAGCACCAGCGGCGCGCTCGGCGAAAGAGAGGGCGGCGCGCCCGGGGAAAGGGACAGCGACGCGCTCGGCGAAAGAGAGGGCAGCGCGGGGTTTTCGTTGGTTGCCCCGCCTGTACGGTGGCTTCCTATTGCGGTCTGCGCGCTTTCGTTGGTTGCCCCGCCTATTAGGCGGGATGCTGTAGCTTGCAGATAGCTATGCGCCCGTCCCGCCTTCTTCGCTGCCCGCCAGAAGCCTTGCGCCACATAGCGGATGCTGCGCTCCATCGGGCGGCGCACATACCAGATACTGTGCAGATGGTCGGGCATGAGGCAGTATTGCAGAATCTGTATCTCAGGACAAAACAGCGGCAGGGAGCGCTGGCATTCCAAGAGTGCCCGCCCTAGCTCCGTCGGCTCCACCCTTGCCTGGGTTGGGTTGCCGGCAGGAATGGCTAGCGTGCCCAACAGCGGTTCACGCGACGTCACCGTCAGCGTGACATGGTAGATGCCGACACCTTTCCATGAGGAGCCTTCCTCTTGCCATTGCCATTGTCCTTGTCTTGCTTTTTCTTCCACGGCACAATTCTTTTTTATCTATATTTGCTTGCAAAGTTACAAATAACGAGTGAAAAACTCAAATAAAATTTGGTTTTTTGCTCACTTAATCGTACCTTTTTCGTAAACGAAGAAGGTTCTTTCGCTCGAAAAAGAAAAGAAAAACAAGTTTTCCTTTTGCTTTTTGCTCACTTATTCGTACCTTTGCACCAAAAGTTACAAAAATAAAGAGAAGTATGAAAAGGAAAATGTTTTTATCGATGCATGCCGCTATCTTGACGATTTGCGGCGTTGTGGTGCTGACAGGCTGTAAACACGACATGGACGATTACACGCCAAAACCTTATAGCACGACGAATACGGATCGTCTGAAATATGCTGAAGAGAAGCTTGGTGTTACCATCGACCCCCAACAGGACTGGACGCTCAGCAACCGATATAATGTGTCGGTCAATGTTGATGCCGACCTGGAGAATATCAGTCAGGTGGCTGTGCTCGACGGTAATCCCATCGTGGGCGTGACCAATCTGCTGGCCAGTACAGCAGCAACCAAAGACGGCACGGTGTCGCTTTCGTTCCTTGCCCCGTCAACAGCCAACATCTTCTATGTTGCCTGCATCAACAAGGATGGAGAGTGCATGACCCGCCCCTTCATACCTGGCGAAGACACGTCGGTGTCGTTTGGCGATGATGCCGAGATGGTTGAATCGGCCAGTCCTCGCCGAGCTCCTGAATTCGGGGGCGACTACATTATTAATCCTCCCACCTACACCAATATCAAATTTAAAGACTTTTATAGTTTCCGTGAAGCGGTGTTGAAGGTTCTGCCCGAGGGTCAGGACAACCATAAGACCATTGGTAGCGAAGACTTCAGAAACGTCATCCAGATACGTAAGAATCCCTATTCAACATACGACATATCACTCCATGGTGTTATCCTCCCACGCGTAGGTCCATATCTGCGGTGTGCTGGGTTCCGGCTTCACAGGCATAACCTTGGGCTTGATGATGCGTTCTTGCCCCCATGGTATCCAGTAGAGGCGGTCATTGTAGTCCCAGTCGTCGCCGTCCTCACAGCCCACAAAGACGTAGCCGTTGAACATAAACACCTTTACGCGGCGGTGGGATCCTGTATCAACCATCGGAACGTCACCCTTTGCCAGATTGAGTTCCAGAATATCGCCTGGTGTGAACTGGATGCTGTTCTTGTCGTCTTGACGACAATACAGGTAATGGCCAGAAAGAACAGATTTGCGGGAACTGATGTCCTTCAGGGGTACCGGCTTATCCTTATATGTATCCATAATCAGGTATGTCTTCATCTGCTCTGCCTGTCCGTTCGGATACCAGTTATACCAGATGTTGTCATTATCGCTGCCGTCACCATAGATGTAGTGGAGTGATATGTCGTATGTCGAATAGGGATTCTGACGTATCTCGATGACGTTTTTGAAGTCGGCGTCACCAATAGTTTTAAGGTTGTCCTGAATTTGCTTGTCTGCAAAAGCTATTGCAGAATTTTTTCTCTCGATTGAACCCTTTATTTCTTCCGCTTTCTGTTTGAGCCAGGACCAGGAAGCGGTCTGCTCGGTAGGGTCAACCATGTCCCAGAGTGACGCGGTAAGCAGTTCTGTGTTGCCGTTCGTGCCTGCTGCAGACTCATATGTAATATGCGGATAGGCGGGCGAATAACGCTCGTCAAAAACGGTCTGCTCGTCATATGCGGGCACGTCGAACCCGGACCAGAAAGCGTTTAGAGCCTGCCAACTGTCCATTGTTCACCCTTTCTTTTTGCTCTTGAATTCCTTTGCGCTCACGACTCGCATATCGAGAGACGCGGAATCAGGCGTGTCATTGTCGTATCCGTCAGATGTTACCTGCAGCATCTTTCCGTCGCTGACACGTTTGAAAACATCCTGGGCCTGCTCCCCCAGGTCGCTCCTGTCCACCAGAAAGAGAATGCGGCGGAAGCGCCCTGTTTTCAAAAAACGGTAGATAAGCCCCAGCACCGTCCGTGTCTTGCCTGTGCCCATGGCCATAGCCAGCAGGATATTCTGCCGCCCGGCGAGCACCGCTTCTTCCGCAGCCTTGATGGCCTGCAGCTGATAGGGCCGCAGGTTCAGCCCCTTGGGGTCCTGCAGCACATCGTAGGGAGTCTCCCGCAGCCCTCTGTCACCTGCCGCCGTATCCTTTTGGAAAAGCTCCATCAGTCCCTCAGGGCTCATCCAGCCCCGCTGTGCCTTGGGGACACTATCGCCCTGCCGCAGGTCAAGGAACCAGATGCCGCTTTTGGTGTCCAGCTGGGGCAGGTACTCCCTGCCGTTGGTGGCAAAGATAAAGGGCACCTGATTCTTCCCCCAGGTTCCCAGCAGGTACTCTGCGTCCTCCTTACGGATATGGCGGGCGTAGTCCTTGCACTGGTAGTCCAGCACCGAGGGAATGTCCTTGTACATGGCCTTGGCTTCGATGATGGCCACCAGCTTTTCCCCCACGAAAAGTGCGTAGTCGGCAAAGCCCTTCTGCCCCACCGCCGAGGAAGTGGGCCATTCGGCAATGGCCAGATTCCTTCCCTTCTGTGGACGGGTGCCACGGCTGTAGCGCAGCCGCTCCGTGTCTGCCTCCCAGCCTACCTGCCGCAGCTGCTCGTCAATGAGATAGCGAGTCTCAGCCTCAGTGCGCTGACGGAGCCCCGCCGCCCTCTGGGCCTGCCTGCGCCGCTTCTCCGGCTCCACCGCAGGGGCAGCAGAAGCCGCCTGCTCTGCCTCTGCCAGCAGTTTTTCCTCCTGCCCTTCCTTCACCTCAGCCAGGACAGCCCCCTCCGAAGGCAGCTGATAGGGACGGCTCTCATAGTCCCAATCCCCATAGGTCTGCATGAACCATTCGGAAAGGCTGTAGGCCATAGGCAGCAAGGCCTTGCAATCCCCCACGGATTCATAGTTCTCATGGACGGCCTTGTTCCTAGCCTTTCTCAGGGCATGGAGCACATCGGAGAGGTCAGAGGTAATAAGCCCCTCCCGCAGCAGCGCCTTGATGCGCTCATCAGCCCGATTATCCCGCGGCAGAGGCAGTCTGTCATATGAGAAAATAAGGTTCACGATAGTTTCCCCTATCATGCCCAGCTTCATCAGACAGGAGTTGGCATCACTATAGCAATACCGCTCTGCCATAGCGCCGAAATTCGCCAGGACGGGGAATTTATCTTGCAAAAAAGAGAAGTTCGACTGCATATGCAACTCATCCTTTGATTTGCGAAGCCAGTTCCTCTACACGTTCTTTTGTCAACTCCGTGAATTCGACTATTTCTTCAACAGGCTTGTTTTTGCGGAGCATCTTGATAGCAGTGTTGACATTAGCTTCTTCTTTGCCATCATCGTGAGCTTCACGCATTTTCATTTCGTAGGTCATGTAACTCACCCTTTCTTCCTCTTTAACCTTGATTTCCTTGATTTCCTTTATTTCTTCTTTTATATGAAATTTTTGTTGTACTGACAATAACATTTCCTTGAACTTCTTTAGTTCTTCTAACTACTCTGGATATTCCTTCTGAACTAGATCTATTTTGAAGATATTTCACATATCGACTATGTCCTTTTATAGTTCTATTTTCAGGACTTATTTCCGTTTGATAATCTTTATTAGTTATTTTTGCTATTTCTTTATTTTCTGTACTACTAGTATAAACAAATGGCTTATTTTTAGTAATTCCACATTCTTCCATTAAATTTTTATTTCTCTTTCTTAAATTATCAATTAATTCATTTAATTTATCGATTCTTATTTGCATTTCTTTTTCTTTTTGTTTGACAAATATTCCGATGAGCATTTCTACTTTATATTTTAATATTCGTTTTTGCGAAAATGATTTATATAATTCGCAGAATTGTTCATTTTTATTTTTTCGGACTCTTATCTTCGATTGTGTCTGAGATTCTTCTATTTTGGTTAATAATTCATTTAATTCTATTTTTAATTCATTTATTACTTTATTTAATCTATCAATTTCTGCATTTAATTCCTTTATTTTTAATTTAAATTCATTATTTTCTTTGATCAGATTAGTATTTTTATCAATAAGAATTTTATTTTCATTTTTTAATCTTGTTATTTCTTTATCCATTACTTTACTTTCGTTCTCATATTGATCTAATTCATTTAATTGACTTTTTATTTCTTGTTCCATATTCGATATTTTATCTTTTAATTTTTTTATTTCTTTTACATAACTGTCTCTTTCTTGATTTGATTTAGATAAGGCTGTTTTCATATCTGAATAATCGTTTTTATATCTAATTATTTCTTTTTCTAATTTTTTTATTGTCATTTGGAATTCACGGTTATCTGAATTTGATTGATCTAATGATTTTTTTACACTATTTATTTCAGATCTTAATGTTTTGAGTTCCGCAGATAATTTCTTATTTTCATCATATAAATTATTAGCATTTTTTAATTCTTTTTCTAAATTTCTGATTGTTTTATCATTATCATCTAGAGCCTTATTATATTTGGTTATTTCTACATTTAATTTCTTTATTTCTTTATCTAAACTTGAATTTTTTTTATCTTTTTCAATTATTAATGCATCTTTATTTTTGATTAATTTTTCATAATCTTTAATTAATTTGGTAATTTTTGTAATTTCTAAACTTATGTTTTTATTGTCACTTTTTAATTTAGTATTTTCATCATATAAATCATCCGCTTCTTTATTTACATCTTTAATTACCTTATCTTTTTCGATTAATAAATTATCTTTATTTTTTAATTCTTTTTCATAATCTTTCAATTTTTTTTCTTTTTCATCCTTAATTTTATTAATTTTTTTAATTTCGACATTTAACACATTTATTTCACCTTTGAATTTTTCATTATCATCAAATAAAGTATCTGCTTCGGTATTTAAATCATTTATTGCTTTTTCTTTTTCTGCTATTATATTATCTTTATTTTTCAATTCTTTTTCATTATCTCGAATAATTTTGTCTTTTTCGGCCAATAATTTATTTAATCTTGCTATTTCAGCATTTAATTTTTTTATTTCATCTTTAAGTTTATTAATTTCATTTAATAATCTTTTATTCTCGTTATTAGCGTTTTTTATGTCATTTTCTAATTTTTTTTTTGTTGCTTCTCTTTCTTCTATTGTTCTTGTTATTTTTGTTATTGTTATATTTATGTTTTTGTTTTCTCCTTTTAATTTCTCGTTCTCATTATATAAAGCATCTGCTTCATTGTTTAAATCTTTTATTTCTTTGTCCTTTTGGGCCATTAAAGCTTCATTTTCTCTTATTTTTTTCTCATAATCTTTTATTAGTTTCTCTTTATCGTTAATGTTTCTAGTAATTTTGGATATATCTGAATTTAATTTTCTTATTTCTTGATTTAATTTTTTATTTTCATCATTAATTCTATCACAATTTTTCAAATCTTTCTCATATATTTTAATAGTTCTTTCTCTTTCTTCTATTATTTTTGTTACCTTAGTTATTTCTACATTTAAATTTTTAACTTGTTCATTTAATTTATCATTTTCTTTATATGTGATGTCAACATTTTTTAATTCTTTTTCTAAATCATTGATTATTTTATCTTTCTCTGTCAAATTTTTTTCATATATTTTTAATTGTTTTTCATAATCTTTAATTAATTTATCTTTATCAACTAATAATTTATCAATATTTTTCTTATTTTTATCATAATCTTTAATTAATTTTTCTTTTTCTTCAATTATTTTTTTAATTTTTGTTATTTCAGTAACTAATTTTTTATTTTCATCATTACTATTTTTGATATCATTTTCCAATTTTTTTATTGATTTATCTCTTTCTTCGATAGTTTTGGTAATTTTTGTGATAGTAATGTTGATATTTTTATTTTCAGTTTTTAATTTTTCATTTTCTTTATATAAATTATCTGCTTGTTTATTTAAATCTTTAATATTTTTATCTTTTTCCATAATTATATTATCATAATTTTTCATTTTTTTTTCATTATCTTTTATAATTCTTTCTCTTTCTTCGACAGTTCTGGTGATTTTAGTCACAGTGATATTCAAAGTTTTTACTTCATCATTTAATTTATCATTTTGTTCATATGTATTTTTTACATTTTTTAAATCTTTTTCATAATTTTTAATCATTTTTTCTTTTTCTGTTATAGAATTTTCCAAAATTTTTGTTTTTTTTTCATAATCTTTAATTAATTTATCTTTATCCGCCAATAATTTATCATAATTTTTCTTATTTTTTTCAAAATCTCTAACTATGGTATTTCTTTCTTCTACAATTTTTGTAACTTTTGTAATTTCAACATTTAATTTTTGATATTCATCGTCCCGGGCCTTGTAGTCTTTTTCTAAATTTTTTAATTTTTGGTCTTTTTCTTCGATTATTTTATTTAGTCGTGTTATCTCTAAATTTAAATTATTTATTTTTTCTGTTAATTTTTGGTTATCATCATATAAGTTGTCGGCTTCTTTGTTTAAATCTGAGATTGCCTTGTCTTTGTCTGATATTATATTGTCTTTATTTTTTAGATCTTTTTCTTTATCTCTTATTATTTTATCTTTTTCGGATATTATTTTATCTTTATTTTTTAGCTCTTTGTCTAAATCCTTTATTGCTTTTTCTTTCTCTGTTATTATTTTCGTTATTTTAGTTATTTCTGTTGTATATTTTTTGATGTGCTGTTCTGCATTGGTAATGCTATTTTTTAGGTCTCTTTCTAAGCCTTTTATTATCTTTTCTTTCTCTTCTATTGTTCTTGTTATTTTTGTTATCTCAATAGTTAAATTTTTAACTTCATTATTTAATTGATTATTTTTTTGGCCATAAGTATTATTTACATCTTTTATATTTTTTTCATAATCTTTAATACTTTTATCCTTTTCTTCAATAATTTTAGTTGTCTTTGTAATTTCAATTTTCATATTATTTATTTGGGCTTTCAATTTTTCATTTTGATCATATAAATCATCTGCTTCTTTATTCACATCTTTTATTGCTTTTTCTTTTTCTTCTATTATTTTATTTAATCTTGTTATTTCTTTATTTAATTTTTTTATTTCATCATTAAGTTTTTTATTTTGATTATTACTATTATTTAAATCTTTTTCATAATCTTTAATTGCTCTCTTTTGTTCTTCAATTATTTTTGTTGTTTTTGTTATTTCTATATTTAAATTAGTGTTTTCTCCTTTTAATTTCTCTTTTTCATCATATAAATCATCAACACCTTTTAATTTTTTTTCTAAATCTTTTATTTTTTTATCATTTTCTTTATTAATTTTTGTGATTTCAATTTTTAATTTTTCTATTTCTTCTTTTAATTTTTGATTATCATTATTTAAACTGTCTATTTTTGAATTTAAATCTTTTATTGTTTTTTCTTTTTCTTCTATTATTTTATCTTTATTTTTTAAATCTTTTTCATAATTTTTAATTGTTTTATCTTTTTCTGTTAATAATTTATTTAATTTCGTATTCTCATTATTTAATCTTTTTATCTCATCATTAAGTCTTTTATTTTCATTATTGCTATTATTTGAATCTTTTTCATAATCTTTAATTGTTCTCTTTTGCTCTTCAACAATTTTGGTTACTTTTGTGATTTGTATATTAAGATTATTGTTTTCTCCTTTCAATTTCTCCTTTTCATTACATATTGAGTCATGTTCTTTATCTAAATCTTTTATAATTTTTTCTTTTTCTGTTATTAATTTATTTAATCTTGTAATTTCATTATTTAATTTTTTTAATTCGTCATTAAGTTTTTTATTTTCATTATTATTATTATTTGTATCTTTTTCATAATCTTTAATTGTTTTTTTATGTTCTTCAATTATTTTAGTTGTTTTTGTTATCTCTATATTCAAACTATCTAAATCTTTTTTTAATTTTTCATTATCATTAAATAAATTATCTGCTTCTGTATTTAAATCTTTTATTGCTTTTTCTTTTTCTTCTATTATTTTATCTTTATTTTTCAAATCTTTATCTTTTTCACCTAATAATTTATTTAATTTTGTTATTTCATTATTTAATTTTTTGATTTCGTTATTTAATTGCTTATTATCATCGTCTCTTTTTTTTAAATTGTTTTTTAAATCATTAATGATTTTATCCTTTTCATCTATTAATTTATTTATTTCAGTTATTTCTGTGCTCAAACTATTTATTTCTTCTTTATATTTTTCATTTTCATCATATGTTGTATCATGCTCTCTTAATTTTTTTTCTAAATCTTTTATTATTTTATCTTTTTCTTCTATTGTTTTTTCCAGATTTTTCACTTTTTTTTCCAAATCTTTTATCATTTTGTCTTTATCTGCAATTATTTTATCATTATTTTTTAATTTTTTTTCATTATCTTTAATTATTTTATCTTTTTCCTCAATTATTTTATTGATTTTTGTTATTTCAATGGTTAATTTATTTATATCACCATTTAATTTTTCATTTTCTTCAATTAGTTTATCTTTTTCTTGTAGTTCATTTTCTAAATCTTGTATTATTTTTTCTTTTTCTTTTATTACTTTGTTTAATTTATCTATTTCATTATTCAATTGATTAATTGAATCTGAATTACCTTTATTTGTCTTTAAATTCTTATCTTTTTCTTTTTCTAATCTATTAACTTCATTTTGTAATGATTTAATAGTTTCATTAAGTGAATCAATTTCTTTTAATAATTCTTCTTTTTCTTTTTCTAAATCTTCTAAGGCTTTTTTCAATTCTTCGATTTCTTTAATATATTCTTCATTATCTTGTGTTAATTTGTTTATTTGTATATTTAAATTATTTATATTATCATTTAATGTTTTATTATCTTTGGTTAATTTTGTGTTGTTTTTCTCGGAAGTATTTAATTTATTTTTTAAAGTTTCAATTTCTTTTTTATTAGTTGTTTCTATATTGGTAAGACGTATAATTTCATCTTTACTGTTATTTAATTGATTGTTCAAATCCTCTATCTGTTCATTTAATTTATTTTTTTCTTCTTTCAATGCTTTTATCTCCTCATTTAATTGCTTATTCTCATTTTTATAATTTTCAATTTCTTTTTCCAGATTATTAATATTTTTACTCATTGTATCCAAATTTGATTTATATTGTTTTATATCATTATTTAACTTATTTATTTCATCTTGATAATCTTTATTTATTCTATCCAATTCATTCCTTAATTTATCACATTCTTCTTGTAATTCTTTTATATTTTTATTTAAATTTTCATTTTGTTCAACTTCTGATAAATATTTTTTTTCGAAATTTTTATATTTAACAATTTCTTTTTTTAAATTATCTATATCATTATTTAAATTTTTAATTTTATTTTCTTTTTCCTGTATGCTATTTTTTAAATCATTTATTTGTTTTAATAAATCATTAACATATTTCTCATTTTCTTTATTGATATTTTCAATATTTAAATTCAAATTTTTAATTTTTATTTCATATTCTTGTTTTAGCGCTTCTATTTGATTTTTTAAATCGTCGTTTTCTTGAGTCAATAAATTTATTTTAACTTTATATTCATTTTCTAAACTTAATAATTTTTTTCTAAGTTCATCATTTTCATCCCCAGACTTTTTATTATTATTTTTTAATTTATTTTGACCTTCAGTCAAACAATCTATTTGAAATTTATAATCAGAAATAATTAATTGTGTTTCATTATATTTATTAGTCATATCTTTTAAATCTTTTTTTAATTTTTCGATTTGTTCTTTTAGATCATTGTTTTCTTTTTCTAATAAATCATATTTTGATTTCATATTATTATAATTGTTTATTAATTCATTATTTTTTGATTCTAATTGACTTAATTTTGTTTCTGTTTCAGTTAAATTATTATGCAATTTTTCATTGTCTTTTAATAATTCTTTCTCTTTCTTCGACAGTTCTGGTGATTTTAGTCACAGTGATATTCAAAGTTTTTACTTCATCATTTAATTTATCATTTTGTTCATAAGTATTTTTTACATTTTTTAAATCTTTTTCATAATTTTTAATCATTTTTTCTTTTTCTGTTAAAGAATTTTCCAAAATTTTTATTTTTTTTTCATAATCTTTAATTAATTTATCTTTATCGGCCAATAATTTATCATAATTTTTCTTATTTTTTTCAAAATCTCTAACTATGGTATTTCTTTCTTCTACAATTTTTGTAACTTTTGTAATTTCAACGTTTAATTTTTGATATTCATCGTCCCGGGCCTTATAGTCTTTTTCTAAATTTTTTAATTTTTGTTCTTTTTCTTCTATTATTTTATTTAGTCGAGTTATCTCTGAATTTAAATTATTTATTTTTTCGGTTAATTTTTGGTTATCATCATATAAGTTGTCGGCTTCTTTGTTTAAATCAGAGATTGCCTTGTCTTTGTCTGATATTATATTGTCTTTATTTTTTAGATCTTTTTCTTTATCTCTTATTATTTTATCTTTTTCGGATATTATTTTATCTTTATTTTTTAGCTCTTTGTCTAAATCCTTTATTGCTTTTTCT
>JAJJKF010025988.1:0-11017 GCA_023805525.1 Ostracodinium dentatum
GTAGTATTTCCATATCCATACGAGGCTTATAATAGTAACCTTCTGTGAATGAAAGAGACACCAATTTTATAAGATTTTGGTATCCTTCATTATTTTTAGCAAGAAGAATTAAATGTCCATATTTATCATCAATTCCACTTTGTTTGTCAAACCTTGTGCGAGGCGCAATATACGCCTCAACACCAATAATTGGTTTGACGTCATTTTTTAAACACTCTTTATAAAACTCAACTGCGCCATACATTACGCCATGGTCAGTAATGGCACAAGCTTTCATTCCTAAATCTTTTACCTTTTGAACTAAATCTTTTATTCTATTCGCACCATCTAGCAAACTATACTCCGTATGCACGTGTAAATGAACAAAATCTCTTTCCATATAAACCACCTAATCATTCATTATTTCAGCAACTTCTTCGTCAGTCAAATAACGAAACTTTCCTTTTTCAACACCTTCACATGTAATGTTTCCAACAGCCTCACGCTTAAGTGCAATAACAGAAAGCCCAATCGCTTCACACATTTTTCTAATTTGTCTATTACGCCCCTCATGAATCTCAATTTTCATACGAGCAATATTGTTTGTGTTATCAACAAGCAATAGTTCAACTTTAGCCGGAGCTGTTGTATAATCCTCAATTATTATACCCCTTCTAAGCCTCTCTAAATCACTTTCTGTAGGAATACCATTTGTTTTAACTATATATGTCTTAGTTGTTTCGTGTCTAGGATGAGTAACTTTATTAATAAACTCACCATCATTTGAAAGAAGTAAAACACCAGAAGTAAATAAATCAAGCCTACCAACTGGAACAACCTTTTCTTTTACACCCACCAATAAATCCATAACAGTTTTTCTTCCACGCTCGTCCCACGCAGTAGTAACATAGCCTACTGGCTTATTCAAAAGAATATAAACTTTTCTTTCTTGAATAACTTCACGTCCGTTGTACATAACAACATCTTCACCTGGAACAATTTTTGTACCAAGCTCTCTAACAACTTTACCGTTAACTGTAATTCTACCCAAAAGGATAAGCTCTTCACATCTCCTTCTTGAAGCAACTCCAC
This sequence comes from Ostracodinium dentatum, assembly GCA_023805525.1. NCBI lineage: Eukaryota > Ciliophora > Litostomatea > Entodiniomorphida > Ophryoscolecidae > Ostracodinium > Ostracodinium dentatum. The sequence goes on from JAJJKF010025988.1 coordinate 1,072, forward strand.
ATTCAGCTAAGTATTTTTGTAATCTTTCTTCCACTTAACATTCACTCCTTTACTTCATTTCTTCAATATGACACATATAATCTAAAGTTGACATTGCTTTAATTATTTCTTCATGTGTTTTATATTTTTTTAGTTCATCACTAACAATTGAAACTGCAACAGAATAAACGCTAAGACCAGAATGAACATAAGCAGGATTTAATTCAATTTCATCAATACGAAGCCCCAGCTTACGTACAACTGTAACAAAATCTTTAAGATATGTAGGATCTTTAAGTTCAATATGAATTTCAAAATGATTTGAACGATTTTTTAAATATATTTCAAACTTTGGAAATAATGCAAGACTACAAATAAATGCTAGAAATGCAATTAAAGTCATTTCATAAAAACCTGCACCAACGCAAAGACCTAAAATTCCAGCCATCCAAAGACCAACTGAAGTTGTAAGACCTTTAATTTGATTTTTAGAACTATATAAAATTGAATTAATACTAATAATTGAAAGAGCAATTATTGAAGCTGAAGATAAAAAGTAAAATGAGCTTTCGCCTGTTTTAGTAAGACAAACATCTAGAAGCATAGCAAGTGTCGTTGAAAGAGAAACTAGCATAAAAGTTCTAAGACCGGCTGCATGCCTTTTACTAGACCTTTCACAGCCAATAATAGCACCCAAAATAACCGATAAAACAATTCTTGTTAAAACATCCATTGCTGATAAACACATGATAATCCCCCCTATTTATAAATCACATCTTGTGTCGAAAACGAGAATATCGTCTTGGTGCAATATAATAGTTTTGCTCCTCTGCAGCTTTCAAAAATGCCTCTTCATTCTCCTCTAATAATGTTTTATGCTTTGGCAATTCTTCTTGTATTTTTTGTATTCGCTCAATCAATAAATCAACATCATTTTTAATTCTGCCATCCTCTTTAAACTGCTCAACTGGCACAATATCTTCGAGTGTATCTGAATAAGATTTTGAAAGATAAAGTGAAAGCTTTGCACATGCAGGACCTATAAGCTCATATAAAACACTCGAAGCCAGAATAATTGTTTCTAAAGCAATACCAACTTCTCCACCCAAAACTCTAGCACCTAAAGCCGCAAGTCCAATTGCAACACCAGCTTGTGGAATTAAAGCAAGCCCTAAATAGTTTTTAACGAGCTTGTCCTTTTTAACAATTCCACATCCCAGATATGCTCCCAAATACTTTCCAATGATACGAACAATAAAATAAATAACTCCAATTGCAATAAGTGGAACACTTCCAATAATTGCAGAAGAATTAACAAGAGCATCAAGCTTAAAACCTATGCCCGATTTAACGAAAAATAGAAGTAAAATTGGTGGACTAAAATAATTAACCTGTTTAAACAAATTATCATCTTTTGCTAAATTAATATAAATCATACCCATTGACATACAGCCCAATAATGGTGAAATATCCAGAATTGCACAGATACCACAGAATGCAAATAAAAGTGCAATGCAAATAATCAAGCGATTATCAGTCGTTCTTTTTGGTGAAATAAGCATCTTTAATAAAAAGCCAAAAAAACCACCTAATAAAAGAACTGCAAGATTAATTGCAATAGGATTTAAAATATTCATTGCACTAAAAGTTCCACCAGTAACCGTTGTCGCCATTGCAATTGAAATTGCAATGCTGTATGCAACAAGCCCGACAATATCATCTAAAGCAACAACTTGAAGAAGTGTTTCAACGAAATCGCCCTTAGCGCCTGTTTGACGAATCGTCATCATTGTAGATGCAGGCGCTGTAGCAGAAGCAAGTGCAGATAAAACAATTGAAAACGCCAAATTAAGCTTTAGCACAAAATGCATTACAATGAAAACTAAAAGGGATGCAAGAAGTGATTCAAGTAATGTAATAACAACAACTTTAGCACCGTTTTTCTTTAAAACTGAAAACTCAAAAAACTCGCCAACGCTAAATGCAATAAACGCCAAAGCAATATCCGAAATAAAATTCATACCCTGAACAACGCTGACCGGTACAATGTTTAAAGCGTATGGACCAATTAGAATACCAGCAACAATGTATGCTGTAACATTTGGCAGTTTAAGTTTTTTTGTAATACGAGTCATTGCGAAGCCTGATATAAGCATAAATGCGATTGATACTATAATAGAAGCTTCTAGTGACATGTTTTCATACATCTTTAGCATTTCATTTTTCCCTTCTAAAAAAATTTTTAAATGCTACAACGTTCGGTGTCTAGAAATATTTAATAATATTCCACAACAACTAAGTAATATGATTAGTGCAGTTCCGCCGTAACTAAAAAATGGTAGCGGAATGCCTGTAACTGGCATAGATGAAGAAACAACGGCAATACTAAATAATGCTTGAATACCAACCATTGTTGTAATACCAACTGCAACAAGGCTTCCAAACATATCTGGCGCTTTCATAGCAATAGTAATTCCACGCCAAATAAAAATTGCAAAAAATGCAACAACAACAAGAACTCCAACAAAGCCTAATTCTTCAGCTAAAATAGCGAAAATAAAATCATTATGTGGTTCAGGAATATACATATATTTTTGTGTGCTTTTGCCCAAACCAACGCCAAATAATCCACCAGAACCAATAGCATAAAGCGATTGAATAATCTGCCAACCATCTCCGAAGTTTATCTTGCCATGGGTCTTGATAAATTAAAATTCTTTTCCATCTATATGGTGCAGATTTTGCTAGAATATAGCCTGCGCCATAAGCAAGAAAACCAAGTGGAATTATATGAAGCCACCTAGCGCCTGCGGTAAAGATAATTGACGCACCAATAATAAGAATTATAACAGCAGCACTCATATGTGGTTCCAATAATAGTAATCCTGCAATCATTGCAAGTAGAATCAAATACGGCAATAACCCAACTAAAAATTTTTTAATTTTTTCTGGTTTCTTTGAAATTCTCTTTGCCATAAACAAAATTAAGGCAACTTTCATTAACTCGGATGGCTGAAATTGAACACCAATTCTTAACCATCTTGTTGCATCATTTACTGTAATTCCAACGCCTGGGACCAGAACCAGTATTAATAAACCGATTGCAATCAAAAGCGCTATATCTGCAATTCTGCCTTTATAAATTCTATAATCAACAAGAGATAGAGCAAACATACATATAATGCCGATTATGGCATTTTGCGCCTGACTTTTAAAATAATAATAACTATCGCCTTTATATGTAAGTGCACTAGGTGCACTAGCGCTCAAAACCATCATAAGACCAAAGCCAAGTAGCACAAAAATTGTAACAAGCAACGCAATATCCATATGCTTTTTTGGCTTTTTTATTAATTTATTATTGGTAGTAACCAATGATTTTTCAGTAACAGCTATTTTAATCACCACCCAATTATTTTTAAACAGCCACTAATGCTAATAATGCAAATAAAATTCCTGCAATCCAGAAACACGGAACGATAACGGTTTCTTTAACTCCGCATTGTTCAAAATGATGATGCAATGGTGCCATTTTAAAAATACGTTTTCCATGCGAAATTTTAAAATAAGTAACTTGAATAATAACAGATAATGCTTCAAGCACACACACACCAGCAACAATCACAAGGATAAGTGGCATCTTAAGCATAAGTGCAACACTACAAAATGCGCCACCAAGCGCTAGTGAGCCTGTATCACCCATAAACGCCCTGGCAGGATACATATTAAAAAACAAAAAGCCAATTGTTGCGCCTAACACAATAGATGAAAATGCGCTCATATCCTTATTTCCAAGTTTTATAGAAACAATAACGAAAAACATCATAATAATTGATGTAATTCCACTAGCAAGCCCATCCAAGCCATCAGTTAAATTCAAACTATTTGTGCAAGCAAGTATAATAAAAACAGCACACGGAATATAAACCCATTGTGGAACAGTTATATATTGCTTAACAAAAGGAATATATGTCTCTGTACCAAAATCAATATAACTCAAATAAACAACAAATGCAGTTGCAACAACAATAAGCCCAAGCATCTTCAAACTTGGTTTAAGCCCTTCAGGACTTTTAAACACTAGTTTTTTGCAATCATCAAAAAAGCCAATTAAACCATAGCCTATCGTTACAAGCATTACTGGAATAACGCTAGGATATTTAATTGAAACAACCGCTGAAATAATCATAATTGCAAGAAGCATTATAATACCACCCATTGTAGGAGTACCTGCTTTTTTTAAATGTGTTTTTGGACCATCATCACGAATTACTTGCCCAACTTTAAATTTTCTTAAAATTGGAATAATGAAGAAGCCAAGAATTACTGTAGCAATAAAACTAGCAAGTAATCCTTCCGTCTCCACTTCCATTCCCATATTAATAATAAATGACCTCATTATTTACTCCCTCTAATATCGAAATATTAAACGCAATTATTTTCGAAAGTTACCAAGCGTAGAAATTCTTTTCCTTAGTAACCGGCAACCTTGGCAAAATCTCTTTAACAACTTCCCTATCATCAAAAGGAATTTTTTCATTGCCAATCTCTTGGTATGTTTCATGTCCTTTACCTGCTATTAAAACCAAATCACCCTTTTCAGCCCTTCTAAGCGCTTGTTCTATAGCTTTTTTACGATTAATAACAATTTTATATTTTCCTTTAGTCTTTTTAATTCCCTCTTCAATTTCACTGCAAATATCCTCTGGCTTTTCAGTTCTAGGGTTATCTGAAGTAATAATTGTATATGTAGCAAGCTTACCTGCAATCTCGCCCATCATAGGCCTCTTAGCCTTATCTCTATCACCGCCACAACCAAAAACTAAAATAATCTTTCCTTTTGTGTAAATCTTTGTGGCACGTAAAATATTTTCCAAACTATCAGGAGTATGTGCATAATCAACTAAAATTGTAAAGTTTCTAGTAGTAGGCACAACCTCGCTACGTCCAGGCACCTTAACTACTTCAAGACCAGCCAAAACATCCTCAACACCAGCACCCAGCCTAATTGACGCACAAATTGCTCCAAGCGCATTATACACTGTAAATCTACCAGGAATTCCAACTTTAATTCTTTCAATCACTTTATTAAATGGCATTTTAAAATCTGCATAGTTGTTAGTAACAATAATATCTCTAGCTGAAACATAAGGATTATTATCTATTCCGTATGTAGTAATTGGACAAGTTGCCAAATTCATAATCTTTCTGGCATACATATCATCAGAATTAACAAAACCTTCTTTGCACATTTGAAATAACTTTGCTTTAGCAGATAAATAATCATCGAAGTTTTCGTGGAAATCCATATGATCTTGCGAAAGATTTGTAAAAATACCAATATCAAAATCAATGCCCAAAACTCTATCTAAAACAAGCGAATGTGAAGAAACCTCCATAACGCAAACATCAACTTTATTATCAGCCATTTCACGAAGCATTCTTTGAATATCAAGGCTTTCTGGCGTAGTACGGCTAGATTCAACAACCCTATCGCCTAAATCATTAACGATAGTACCAATCAAGCCAACCTTTTTTCCAGCGTGCTCCAATATTGATTTAATCATATATGTAGTAGTTGTTTTACCTTTTGTACCAGTAACACCAACAACCTTCAAATCTCTTGAAGGATTTTTATAATAGTTGCACGAAAGATTTGCAAGCAATTTCCTATTATCATTACTAACAATAACAGTAATATTTTGCGGAATTTTGCTTATATCATAATGGTTTTCCTGAATTGCAAGTGCTTTTGCTCCATTTTGAATTGCCTCATCAATATAATCATTTCCATCTTCTTTAAATCCAACAATAGCAACAAATAAATCACCTGTGCCGACACTTTTTGAATCGTACTCAATTTTTGAAATGTCCTCATTAACATTTCCTCGTATGGAAATTACCTCCACCCCAGCTAAAACTTCAGATAGTTTCATAGCTCCTCCTTTATAATCAAACAGAAATATCATTATTAAATCATATTCCTTAAAATTTAAAAATATTATAATCTTAATATTATTCTAAGTCAATTCCGACCGGCCTAAACTCCACCCTAACAACAGTACCTTGCTCTACAGTAGTACCGGCAGAAGGACTTTGTAAAACAGACATGCCATTTCCTGAAATCTTTATATTAAGCTTTTTGTCTGATAATTTCTTAGTTGCAGAAACAATATCTAGATTTTTTACATCAGGAACAGTAGTATTAAATCTTGTATCATTACCTTGCAAATAAAGCTTTACCATAGATTTTTCATTAAGTGTTTCATTTGCAACAGGCATTTGTGAAACAACTATTGCATTCATATCAGAAGTATCGACATCATATTTCAAACCAACACCGTTAAGCATTCTAATTGCTTCGCCAACGGTTCTATTGCTAACATCTGGCACAGTGACTTTCTTAACCGTATCTTTTGTTTCATAACTTTTTTGTATTTCCATATATTCTAATACTTCACCCATTATATTTGAAACAACTGGTGCAGCGACAGCACCACCTTGATGTCCTAAAGTACCTTTAGGGTTGGCAACAGTTAATATAATTGCAACTTTCGGATCATCAGCCGGAGCTAAAGCAACAAATGAAGCATTAATTTTTTGATTTACACCTCTGCCCTGCTCAGCAGTACTAGTCTTTCCAGCTATATAATAGCCTTCAACTCTACCATTTTTACCAGTACCTTCCGAAACAACGCTTTCCATCATTTCAAGAACAGTATCGGTTGTTTCTTTAGAAAAAACTTGTTTAATAACAACTGGCTCGTTTTCTTGAACGACATTTCCATTTTGGTCAATAATCTTCTTAACCACACGTGGCTTCATAAGATTACCTCCATTTGCAACAGCACAAATTGCATCAATCATATTGATTTGTGTAAGTGTAAAACCTTGACCAAATGCAGCTGTAGCAATAGTAGAATCAGAAACTTCACTAATATTATGAATAGAACCATTTGCTTCACCAGGCAAATCAATTCCAGTTTTTTTAGCAATTCCAAGTGCTGAAAGATAATTGTAAAAAATATTGCTCAATATTGCATTTAGTTTTATTTTCTTCAACAATACCAAATAAATAGCCAATACTTTTTTCTCCTTCATTTTTATTTCTTTTTATTTTAAACACAAGATTATTGTCTCCATAATCCTTACAGTGAATTTCAGGAAAATCATTCAAAATTATTTTTATCATATTTAATGCACTTTCTAAATAATATATCCAAGAAAGTATTCTCCCTATATAAACATATCCACAAGATTCAATCTCTTCTACTACTTTTCCTCCAAGTGAATCTTTTTTTAAATGATCAAAAAATTTCATTAATTGATATCTTTCTAAAATCATTTTTATATTATTTAAATTTATTTGAAGTGTTTTATCTTCCTCTGATATATTATATTTTTCATTTAATTCGTTCATTTTCGGACTGTTAATCTGCAAATTAATTTCATATCCATATCCATATTTTTCTTTTATTTCATCACTAGTAGATAAGCATTTAAATTGTCCATCAACCATAATACCAATTCTTTTACACAAAGTCTCAGCTTCTTCCATGGAATGTGTAGTCATTATAATTGTAGATTTTTTTCTATTCAATGAAATTCTATGAATTACTCCCCACATAAATCTCCTAGCCTCTGGGTCCATTCCAGTCGATGGTTCATCCAATAAAATAATTGGAGGATTACATATCATGGCTATAGCTACTGATAGCTTTCTTTTATTTCCTCCAGATAAAGTCCCACTTACTTTATCTTTGAAAACTAATAAACTCATTTCTTCCATTAAAGCATATACTATTGATTTTATTTTGTCTTTTTTTGCTCCTTTTATTAAGCCATAAAATTCCAAATTCTCATATACTGTCAATGATTCAAATATTGCGTCAAATTGAGGACAATATCCTATTAATGAACGGACCTTATCAAAATCTTCGTTGATTTCTTTATTATCTATATATATTTTACCATATGTTGGCAATATTTCTTTTGATAGGCATTTGAAGGTTGTAGTTTTACCTGCTCCATTTACTCCTAAAAACCCGAAACATTCACCATACTCTAGGCAAAGAGAAATATCTCTTACTGCCTTTGTTGATTTAAAGCAAGGATTGAATATTTTAAAGCCAAATGGACCACCATAATATGTTTTAATTAAACTTATAATTTTAATTGCATATTTATTTACATCATTCTTTTGCTTTGCTTTAATTATTTCATTTTTTACATATGTATCTTCAACATTATTTGGTATGGATATATTAATTTCATTATTATTATTACTTATATTTTCACTATTATATAAGTTTATGCCATTTGAATTAGAATTAACATTATATACATTTAAAGTCTTATAATCACTTTTGTGGCTTGAAGTGAAACAATATGCAAAAATTATTTCAGAATTTTCAAATAAAACTAGTAATAACAAATATACTATACTTTCTACAGCTAAATAAATTAAATCGCTTCCTAAATATTCTATTTTTAGAATATCACTATCTTTGTAAATACTTCTAGCAAATAGATAAGCAGTAGACCATGACATATTCATATTTTCTTCACCTTCTTTTATTTCATAATCAGTAGCAAAAATAAAATATCTATTTAATAAAGAATTATATCCATAACAAAAACAAAAACTTGGAATTATTCTAAAAATGTTGGCAATAGGTTTAGCATAAATAATTAATTTTTTATATATTCTCATGATAAAAACTGCAGTGCCACCTAAAGCTCCAATTAATAAATTTACTAAAATTACCATAGTTTGTCCGGTCCCTTCTTTTTTGAAAATAAAACTAAAAATATATGTAAAAGATACCATTGAAGGCCCATACAATAAATATAATATATATACATAATCTTCGTAAAATCCAAATATTACTAAAGATAAAACACAAATTCCCCCAACAAAATAATATTTAACTAATTCAAAAATATAATTATTGACCCAATAACTCATTAAGGAAATACCAGATATTATTTGAAGATGTTTTGAATTATTTTCTTTTTCTTTTATTATAATAGTAATAAAATTAGCTGGAATTAAAGTAAAGCAAATTGAAATAAAAATTAATAGCATAGAAACTATTTCTTTCTTTATAATTTGATTTCTCTTCATGTGTATAAGGTAAAGGTTCATTAATTACTTCTATTTCTAGTTCTTTATTATTTGCGGCATATCTTATTATATTTTTTATTATATAATTGGTATATATAGGAGCATTTTGTCTTGCAATTAAATCCACGAAACAAGTAAATTTATAATCTTGATTAGATTTATCTATAAGATTAAAAATATAATTTGCATAATTGTTTTTATTATAATTATCTTGGATTTCAAATATTTTTTCCATGAAATTATAAGCTATAGATGTATCTGACATACCATTATTAATATTTATATCAATTGGATTAAATTCAATGTTTGAAATATCTTCAGAAGAATAATCTTTTATTATTGTATTTATTTCATCAATATCTTGATTATAAGGATAATAATGAATTATCTGTGTATCATTTGATATTTGATTTATAAGAAATGGTATAACTTTATTAATTGATAAAATATCTATAGAACATACAGCACAGCCAATTAAAGCTAATACAATTGGACATAAAATTTCTAAGAAAAAAGTTTTTTTGTCCCGATATATTTGGATTAATCTTTTTTTGAGTGAGATTTTAGTATCTCTTAAAATTTTTGAACAAAATGAATAGTTTTCATTATAATTATTATCATCATATAATATTTTATAATTTTTTTCTCTTTGTTCTTGTTCTTTTTTCTCTTCTTCATCTATTTCATTTTCATTCATATTATTCTTTATTTTACTTTTTTTCTTAGTTAATTTTGATACATTAATAAATACATCTTCCAAAGTAGACATCGATATTGAATAATTTTTTATTTTTAAATTTTTATAATTATCATCTAAACTTTTAAAAAATTCTTTGCCAT
>JAJJKF010025989.1:0-10966 GCA_023805525.1 Ostracodinium dentatum
CCTTGAAAAAGTTATATTACCTGATAGTATTCAATATATAGAAGATAGAGCATTCTTCTTATGCGAAAAACTTAAGGATATAATTATACCTAAAAATCTTAAAGAAGAGGGTAAAAGTGTATTTTATGGTTGCCCTGGGTTTATTAGGGATAGTTATCTTCGATCCCCTATTAGACCACGTTGGTGGTGATTAAATATAATGGATGAGATTATCTTTGAAGATAATCTCATCCATATTTTTTTATTCATCATTTAGTATTTCATTTAAAGGTTTATATAGATAAAGAGAAATTTTATCAGCAGATATATCCCTGTTATATTCTATACTAATAAAATATGAAGTCTTATCTTCCAACTTCATATCTCTATCAAATATAAAAGAGTATTTATCATTTTCTTTTTTAACTTCTTCTTTTTCTCTTTGTCGTTTATTTTCTATGTACCCATGAACTATTTCTAGTTTAACCTTATCATTAAACTTATATTTTTCATTAATATAGTTTATCAAGAATTCAGGATTTTCACATTCTTCTGGTATGTTAAACTCGAATCTTACATGGTCAAAAAGCTTTTGTTTTATCATTTTGTCGATTTTATCAAGTTCCCCATCAAGTGTAGGGGTATCATTATAAATCTTATTTTGATAACCGAATGAAATTGTCTTATAGACATCACACATAGTATTTTCTATAAACTCGTGATTGTATTCAGTTTTATCATTTTTTGATTTATAAGTAACATGATAAAATCCTTTACGTTCTTCTTCTCCAAATATCCATCTTGAAAAAGAACCTACATAATAAACTCCGTCCATTTCAGTATTAACATGATAATGTCCGAAGTATGTTTCTCCTTTACACATAGACCTCAATTCAGCAGTGGAGAATACTGGGGTCTTTTTTCGTTTCTGTGTATTGTTCTCAGCTTTAGTAGCAGCTACTGTCATAGCTTCTCTAATTATACCATGACCAAATATATAATCGTACTTCTTAGTATTAGAGAAATAATCTTTATAGTATTCTTGTTTATCATATATATGCTCTTCGGGTAAATATAAAACATTTAGATTTGGAAGTAATTCTTCTTCCTCTACATATTTAACTACCTTTATATCCATATTCTTGATAGATGACAATTTACTAATTATACTATATTGATTACACTCATGTGATTCAGTGCCGTATACTAATCTTATTTTAGTATCAGAGTCTACTGCATTGATAATATCATTCATCATTGTATATGCATAAGAAGACTCTTTTTGGTTTAAAAATAATTTGTGGTCGAAATAGTCGCCACAAATTACAATAAAATCGATATGATTTTTATCTTGTTTAATAGTATTAATAAATATAGATGTAAATTCATTATATAGTTTTTCTATATTATTTACTCCTATATGTATGTCACTTATTATATATCCATTGTATTTCATTTTTATTCTTCTTTCTTATTATTATATATTTATTTAACTTCCTCTTTCTGATTCCTCACATACTCTTCTGGGGTCTTCTCTTGGACTCCCCCGGACCCCATTTTTTTGACCCCTCGTATATTACTTAAAAAGTTTAAAGATAAATAAAAAAATATTTTTTAAGTTTGATATAAGTAAACTCTATATATAATTTATATTATATATAGAATATTTTTTTCGTCCGTTTACTACAAAATAATAGCTATATATTATTTATCTGCACTCACTTCCCATATATAGACAAAGTGAATGTATATGGTAATATATAGAGTGTGTAAAAATTTTGATTGGCGTTCTTAGACGCCAGAAAGGAAGATGAAAATTATGATTATGAAACAGACAAGAACAAGAAACGAGGTAGCTAGAACTATCTCAAACAAGATGATTGAGGGCACTGCACCCTCGAAAATAAAAAGCGACGGAGGTCGCTTTCGCTGGGTGATTTCATCCAGTTGTTTCGCAGGAGCCGTTATTGCGGCTATCGCGATATACTGCGGAGCCGTAAAAGGCCCACAGTATAACTTCGTCGAGGAAAGTTCCTCGGTAGAGAGGACGGCTGGTATGAGAAATTATCAGTCGTTCGAAGAATATGATAGGCTGGCTCAGGAGCCTATCATAGAGGAAACGCCTGAGCCTACAGAGTCGACTGAGGAGGAGGTCGAGGCTCTGAAAGAAGAGGAGACCTCTGATATTATAGAAAGGGTGTGGTACGCACCCGAGTGGTACGAAAGTACCCGAATGTCCTACATGGACTATAGAACAATAACCTGTGAGGGGACCACACAGTGGGAACTCCAGCACGACGGCTGGAGTTCGACTGACCCCAACACAGGTATCCGAATGAGGGGCGGTCGTTACATGATTGCCCTCGGACAAACCTTCGGTTTAACGGGAACCAAGGTAAATGTATACCTTGAAAACGGGGCATACATTCCTTGTGTCCTCGGGGACAGCAAGGAGTGGTGTGACACCATGGACGGTGAGGGTGTCATCGGAGCAGACAGCGGCACCGTCGAATTTATCGTCGAGGAGGAGTACCTACCCGACGATGTTGTTGAGCTGGGCTCGAATGAGCTCCAGTTTAACGGCTACTGGCAGTCGCCAGTATCCTACATAGAAGTTCTCGCAGATTAATCTGCGAGAACTTCATTTACAGGGTTGTTAATTCAGCCCTGTATTTTTTTATTTATTCTGTAACGTTAAGTTAATCTCGGTATAAATAAATCTTATTTTTTACCGAAGTTATACAATATTTTTTTGGTCATACTTGAAAGTGTGATACATTTTTAATGAAAGGAGCCGTATTTAGCTATGGCAAGAAAAGATTTTAAAACAAAGGCAGGATTAATTCCTGACGAAGTCCATCTGCTGAAGACCATTACTACCAGTGATGTGCAGTCATTCTTACAGAGTAAGATAGATGCTGCAGTGGCAAGCATGGTCGCTAAGGGGCTATCACAATCCCCTGTCAACATCGACTGTAAGTCGACTAAGGCAGGTACCAAGATTGCACCGTTTGCAATCTTACTCCCTATGTCAACAATTGTTGGCGACAACAAGAACACCGACAATGATGATGACGGTGTTCTCGACATCTTCAAAACTGAAGAGACGAAGGGTAAGTGCAAGCTTAAGAGTGAGATATTCACAACACTTGCACCTTATGTGTATGATGCTAATGATGGTCATGCATTTAACTCCGAAGTATGGAGAAGAGAATTTGGTGTAAGCCGTGATGGTGGCTATCTCATGTCTAAGATGAGAGTTCCTAAGGTCACAAGTAATGACCATGGTAGGAACAAGTGCGTTGAGTTTTTACTTGACCCCATGAGAATCTTCCATGACATGATGAACTGTCATCTCGCTTTCGATGGTGAAAAGTACAGAGTCAGAGTCGAAAGCTGGAAGACTATTAAGACAGGACAGGTGTCCTATGTAGTTGTTGCTGGTACATTTAGAGACGACCACGGCGGCAAGAAGAAGAAAAAGAAGAACGGAGATAACGATAATTATATCTTCGCCCTCGATAGAAAAATGAGAGGATCAAGATAATTAATATAAGTGGGTTGGTGGTTATCGCCAACCCACTTTATTTTTTAAAGAGGGGGTCAAATAATATGCCAGAATATAATTCCTTCGATCCTTTCTCAGTGTGTTTCAATTTGATGAAAATTAAATATAAAGATTATGACGAAAGTCTTACATCTAAAAATTTTCTATCACCATCAGACAAGGTTAATGTATTTATAAACTTAGAGTCATGCTTCAAGTATCTATCTATGATAAATGAGCTGGAAAAGAAGCTAATGTTACAACGAGATTTTGACATTATTATGACTTCTAATATATTAAATCTTGCGGCACACTATAAAAGGTTTTTCATAGGTAATGGTCTGGATACCAAAGTGTATTTATATCATACAGATTTTAACAGTAAAACTTTTGACCAGTTTAAGTATAACGAAGACTATAGAACTTACTTCATGTGTAAATATAATGAAAATCCTAAGTTCATAGCTATGACAGATATGCTTAAGAAAGTGATACTTCCTGAGGTATCTATCTATTCTGAATTCATTCCCAATGTCTACTATATATCTGCAACTGATATAGAAGGCAGCTTAATACCTTTTATAATAGCTAATAGTGATACTGACAGAAAAAATCTCGTAATAAGTGGAGATTTATATGATACTCAGTATTCACTCGTAGATGGATTTGTGAATCATTATATCCATAAAGGAATAGGATATAATAAGATTATGAGTTCATTGGCTGAATATATAAAAGATATAAGTAAAAAAGATGGTGAAGATTTAGACAGGATGAGTGAGTTATATAATAACTACAACTTATACTGCTCTTTACTATCAGTTATGGGAGACAAAGCTAGATCAATTGAAGGAATTGATGGAATAGGACCAAGAGTCCTACAGAAGTACATTGAAGATGGAATTTGTAGAAAAGAGATACAAGTTACTACTTCTAACCCAGTAATGATAGGGTCAATCTTCCATGATGAAGAGATAAAAGAAGAATTTATAAATAACTACTATTGTACGACAATAAAAGAAATGTATAATGAACTTAATACATCGGAGATACTTTCAGTGCTGAATCAGATACATGATAGATCCGATAATAATTCAATTATGAATCTCAACATCACAAGGTTTGCTAACTATCCTCTGATACTTGAGTCGTTGATGCTTTAATGAAACGACATTAGTATAAAGGCTGGTGATAATAATGGCTGTATTTAATGATAATGACAGACTACTAAAATACAGATATAAGGTTTCGGCTCTTCAGATAATATTTCCAAACGAAGAGCCGAAAACTCTTCTTAATGAAAGACTTAAAAGTATAGATTTATTATACGATTATGAAAACAATGCGTACCCTATATTTAAAATAAATATTCTTCTTGAATCGTCTTTATATTATAAAATCCATAAATATAAAGACAAAGTTAAATTCAGACTGCGTGTACAGAAATACTATAATACGGTAGATGGTGCATCGAGATCGCTTAATAGAGATTTTATAAATGATACATTTAATCTCATTCTAGATGATGAGCAATCTGATTTAACTATATCAACTAAGAAATCACAAAATAAAATGGATTACACTAAGATTGTCGCAGATGATGATGGTGATCTTAGAGATAGCGATAACATGGCTGAATTTTTTCTCTTTAATACCAATATTATTAAAGGACTTAATAACACCAATGTTAATGCTATATTGACAGATTGCAATGTTGTCGATGCTGTTGCATATATTCTGAATAAGGCTAAAATCAGAAATGTATTAATGACACCTCCTGAAAATCTTAAGAAGAAAGATACCATATTAATTCCACCAGGTAACTGTCTCAATGCTCTAAAGTTCATAGACACGTACTATGGAATATATAGAAAAGGAAGTATGATATTTTTTGGTTTAAGCAACTCGTATATTCTTTCATACGACGGTGAATGTACAGCTTATACAGATAATGAGAAACGGACCACAAATATTATAATTCCGTCAACTAACAGTACACATGATACACCTGGAGTAATATCCAAATCAGATGATGATAAGTCTAACTATATAATTGCTGATTATAGAACGGTAAATATATACAATGACGCTATAACGAATGATGTTGTTACATCTAACAATATTCAGTTTATAGATAGTCTGAGTGGTGTAGTGCGTAAAAGTAAAAGTAAGTTAGCTTTATCTGAATCATATAAGATACAAGAAAACGTTACTGAAAATGAGTGGCTCGGTGATACATACATTGCTCAAGTAGACGCTATTGGTAATATTGTAAATGTACTTCTACAAGACTATGATGAAAATATGCTTAGCCCAAACAAGAAATTTAATCTGATATTTGAGGATAGTAATATGACCAAAACGTACAATGGTACATACATGCTTTGCTCAGTTAATCATAAATTGATTAAAGACGGTGACGATTTCACGATAAATACAAGTATTACACTTAAACGAAGTAAATAAAATAAGAGTGATAGGATTATTCCCTATCACTCTTATTTTTTTATTGATTATTATTATTATTATTATTATTATTTCCGTTATCAGGTACGATTGATTTCAGGAGAACCATATAATCATTATACCTATCAAACGCTGCAGTAATAATACCACTACAATAGTATGTAACATTCTTGTTTACGGTATTGATTTTATCAGCCATACCGTTAACAGCCTTGTTATTTCCATTATTGTTGTTACCATTATTATTACCATTATCGGTAGTTGTCGTGGTAGTAGGCTTCTGGTTATTATTACCATTATTATTTCCGTTGTTATTGTTACCATTATTGTTATTGTTGGTATTGGCATTATTCTCACCATCTTCAAGAACATATGTCATGAAATCAACATCAACAACACTTTCGGTAACCATGGTATTTATAACACCTTCCATATTCTTCTTAATAGTTTCAACTGACTTACGCAGATCATTGATCTTATTAGTATAGAAACCGTCACAATACTCGATAGCCTTAGATACTAAGGTTTTAAGTACAGGACCTGTTACAGAAGAACGCTGAGCGTTGGTATTTTTACCAAACTTATAATATGCAGTCACCGCATCGGCTACTTTACCTTCAGACCATACTTCCTGAGGTACTGTATTAGCAAATACTTCTTTGAGGATAGCATCTGCATCACTAGCAGTATTAAGTTTCTGCATGGTAGATGTATTGATTCTATTAACTAATGTATTGAGATCTTTTTGCATTTGACCATAAGGTTGCATTGCTTCGTAATCATATACATTATCACTTATCAGATGTGTATAGTCTTTAGCAAGAAGTTCCTGCTTATGATTTGCAAGATATGCCTGATCATCTTTTGAACGCTTACTTTCAATTATATTGACCAGCTTCTGCTGCATCTTATCAAACCATTCAGATAAGAACTGAAGGAATGATTTAGACTTTGACTGACCACCGTTGTTGTTACCATTGTTATTATTATTTGTATTATTGGTAGCATTATTTGTTGTAGTAGTTGTCTGTGTTGCTCCATTATTATTCTCACCATCTTCGAATACTAATAAAGCACCCTTATTTTTATAAGTCATTGCAGACATGAACTGCTTATGCATATCCTCAAATACAGAATCAATGTATGTTTCATATGTAAGAATCATATCTTCACATACTTCATCATTGAAAGAAACCCTTTCAGTAACAGGTGTATCAGGAGTATCATTAACCCTCTTGTCTCTGAGAATATTCATCTGCTCAAGAGCAATACCAATATTCTTCAGTCTAAGCATAAACTTAGCACCTACTTTGTTAGTTAAAGTAATTAACTGATTATTGATTTCCTCCATGAATATCTTGAGTTCGTTAACTGCTTCAGCGTTAGCATATTCACCTTGAATATTGTCATTAAATCTCTTAGAAAGCATGTCTATTCTAGCTTTACAATCTGAGATTATATCAGCAAGTCTCTGCATATTAGCAGGATAATCCTTGACCTCGTGAAGCATTTTGAAGTAAACTAGCTCAGAATACGTAGGAAGATTGGTTGCTGAAGTATACTCACTAATATCATCAAGTAACTCAACAGTAGTCTTGAATCTATCGAGAAGCTCAACTTCAAATCCAGCTTTAGCTTTGATATCATCGAATACCATGAGATAATCATCGCTATACTGAGAAATTATGTCGAGACCCTTATTGATGATAGTGTACATCTTAGCAGCTTCATCATATACCTTGGTGTTATATTCGGAGCTATCAATTGCACTATCTATTCCTATCGGAGAATCCTTGCCTAATACAAGCATAGGAGACTCAGGGCTATTCATGAGTAGTCCATTATTGAAGTCATAGATATTGATTGCCAGTTCATCGAACAGACCGCTTCTTCCCTGTATTAGATCTTCACATACATTGTGTGTATCAGTAGGGAATACAGTCTGATCATTGAAACCACTTTCTGTAAGATCCTTTACAGAAGATAGTCTGCTATAAATACTTGTACAAGTCTGAATATTAGTTGTATAAGTATTTATCTTTCTCATAGTCATATAAGTTAAGAATGACACAACATCAATCAGAGCTCTGAAAGCATTGTATGTTACATAGTTAACTTTCTTGATTGTATCAGGAGAAAGGTCTTCGGTATTCTTAATACCACTGAGGGTTGTCTTATATGCTTCAACTTCTTTAGCACATCTAGCTATGACGCTTACACATCCCTCCGCATCAGTCCTTAATCCAGCAATAGTATTTTCGGAATTCTTTAAGAAAGGAATTACTATATTCTGGAAATATTCAGGACTTACTACTACCTTTTTGGTGTTAGGAATATTAGCTATCTTCTTAGCATCATAAATATAAGGTAGTGTAGTTTTTACCATTTGTTTCTTAACTCTCTCAACCATGTCAGTTGATAGTAGTCTATCTATATCAGCCTTAGTATCTACTCCCTTGAGAGTCCTATCTATAATAAGACCTATATTTGTCACAAAGTCATTAAGATAGTTAGGCTTTATTGAAAGTACATCCGGTGTAACAATACCGGGTACTTCTTCTCGTAGTGTTTCACATACACCTTTACTACAAGTAGCAAAGAAAGGTACCATCTCTTTTGCATCCATAGGCATATTATCTAAATCAGATATTGTCTTGGATAATATAACGCAGAATGAATTCAGATTAATATCTGAACGAGCCAGGTCTGCATTACCTGTGAGAGATGACTGTGCATTAACTACGAAATTATCTCTATCAAATTCGAAGTATGTTTGCATACTTGTCATTATAAGATTGAATTTATAAGAAAAAATAATTATTTAAAATTTAATACATCTGCATAAATCCTTAGTTAATTCTGAATATTTAAGACAACTTCTTTCCATTGGATTAATATTTCTAAATAAACTTTCTCCGTTTCTAGACATTATTTCTCTTTTGCTTCCATTATAAATAATATCAATCAAACTATCATGTATATCATAAGGTGAAACAAAAGTCTGTTGATTTTTTTCTAAATTTTGTAATCCATTTTCATCTTTATAATCATATAAGACTAAAGCTAGAAATCCAAGAACATTTTCATATAAAAAATCATCACTATTAATAACATTATAAAATCCAGGCATTCCATTACCATGATCTGATGCAAAAATAATCGCAGTATTTTTTAATAGATTTTTATCGAGTAAATATATTAAAAAGTCATGAATAGGCTTATCCAAATATTTTATAACCTCCCCTGTTCCTTCATGAGCATCTATAAAACTTAATCTCAAAAATTTTTTATTATCGTGATATGTCTCCCAAAATTGTTTACCATACTCTATGACATATTCATATGAATCTTTTTGATATAAGCATCTTCTAATTACAGAAAATGGACCGCTAAAGACTGGATATGGATTTGTTCTGTCGTAATAATTCGGATCACAGAACATTGCGACATTTTCGTGATCAAAATCGGAAAATTCAACTTCATTTAAACAATTGTTCATTGTTACAAATAATTCTTTTGAACATAAATTAGATGATTGCCCGGTAATATAACCTTGTTTTTTAAAATATTTTATTATACTTGTACCATTTGAAGTTATTGGATCCATTTTTTCTCCATAGAACATCGGCTGGACATTCTTCTGAGTGAAAGCAGCAAAAGTATGGTATTTTAAAAATTGGAAAGATTTACATTTCGTTTTTTCCATATTATTTAAGTATTTTTCTATGAAAGAAGATAAATGCTTCATTTTTCTTTTAAAATGTTGACGACTTATTGAATCTAAAAATAAAAATAAAATATTATCGAAAGTTGTATTTGAACCTTTTGCTTTTTCATTTCTTTCTTCTACTAATGTTTGATTTTTTATTAAATTTATATTTATTTTTCCATTTGGCATACTCTTGTCCGAAAAATCTATAAAAACTTCAGGTTTTGTAATATTTTCAGCAATTTTATCCATATCAACCATTCTAGATAGGACTCTTTCAGAAAAATGTTCTATATTTTTTTGAGTCCTTAACCAAAAATCTTTTGTCGTTGTTATAGGAAATCCTATTTTTGTTGTATTTTTAAATATATTTGTATCTAAAAATTTAAATAATTTTTTCTTTTGCTCTGAAGGCTTCCCAATTATATCACATGTTTTTCCCATATATTTTGAAAGATCAAATAATCCATCAAATGCATTCATATAACATTTTTTAGAAGAAACAAATTTGCAAGGATATTTTTCTTTATCATTATCTAATACAACATTATTTAGACCAGTATTCCATTTTCTACAAGAAGTTTTAAAATATAAATAAATAAATATTATAAAAAATATGATTACTATTGTTGTGATTATAGAATTGAATAATTTTTTGTTTCCTTTCATATATATAAATGAAATAAGTATAATTAATAACGAAATGATAAAAAATATCAAAAGAAATAATAAAAAAACATAAAAATTATATCTTCCATGATGAGCTAAGTCAGAGCCATTATCTATCAAATAAAAGAAAACATATGTAGTTGAAGGATATATTATTGAGATTAAAGATATTTTTTTAAAAAATGCTAAAATTAAAATAAAATTAAAAAAAAATGAGCACATTATAACTTGATATAATACTTCATAAAATTTTTCCATAGTCATTATTTTAAGACATTCTATTTGAGTTCCCACACAACCTTCTAAACTTTTATAATATAAAGAAAAAGAATAAATATTTATTATTGCAGCAACTGGATCCATTATTTTTTTGTTTGATAAATATTTGTAATAAAAAAACTGAAAATATGTTGGCTCTTTTATTATTATAACATTTGTTCCTTTTTTTAATTGTATTTCTTCTTCATTTATGTTTATTTTTGTAGATTCTTCTATTAATATTTATTATTATATTAAATAAGTCATACCGATTGAATTACCTAAATTATTTTTATCTAATTTATTTTCCATTTATCCAAGAAAATAAATATTTAATT
>JAJJKF010025990.1:0-10751 GCA_023805525.1 Ostracodinium dentatum
CAATCCCCATCAATTATCAATATTCTTTTTATCAATAAATTATTTCAAATATACCAAATTTTTGATAATTTTGTAAAATATTTTAAATAATATAGTGAAATGAAAGTAAATTTAAAAATTATAGAAGCAAAGAATATTCCTATTGTTGACATCGATGGGACTTGTGATGGTTATTGCAAAATTAAATTTGGTCAACAAAGTGCCCAAACTAGAATAATTGATAATTCATTAACTCCACGTTGGAGACAAGATTTCTTTTTTGATATTTTAGATATACAACAAGATTTTTTATTTATACAATTATATGATCATGATAATATAGGTAAAGATGATTTAGTTGCCGATTTAGAAATCCAAACAAAAAAATTAAATCCAGGATTAGTTATTAATAAGTGGTATACAATGAATCCAATAATAAAAGACAAAACTCCGGAAATACATTTATTAATTCATATTGGTCAAGAAAAAGATCCTCCATTTGTTGAAAAGCCTTTTAGAATTTTAGTTACTAATATAAGAATAATTTCAGCAAAAGATATTGATAATGGGGAATATTCTGTTTCTGTTGGATATAAAAAAGAGTTAATGAAAGAAACAAGAAAAACAAATAATTTGATATGGCAAGAAGAATTCGCTTTAGCGATGCCCTTAGATGAACCAGTGTTATTAGTTAATCTTAATAAAGAAAAAACTATAATTGGAAATACAAAGATATTTATTGGTTTTCCTGAAGGAGAAATAGAAAAGAAATGGTTTCCTCTAGAAAGCAAAGGTAGCATTAAATTGGCTATTCAAGTTACATCAATAGATGTAAAACCATTTTTGAACGAAAAATTCGATGATTTCCCACCTGTTACCGAAATGACTGCATATTTTAGAATAATTGAAGGTAAATCATTAACTGCTATGGATTCCAATGGAAAAAATGATGCATATTGTACTGTTGTAAATTTAAAAACTCCAAAAAATATACAAAAAACTCAAATTTTATTTGAAACTATCGAACCAAAATGGAATTATTTCTTAAATGTAAAAATTCATGATTATAATTCTGATGTAATAAAAATTAGTTGTTATGATTATGATAAAGTAGGTTCAAATGATTTAATAGGATATGCAGATTTATCTGTTAGAAAAATGGGTAATGGACAAATCAAAGACGAATGGATATCAATATATAATAATAAATCAGGATCTGGCGGACAGCTGCACATTATGTATCAAATCTGTTCAATAGGATGGAAGCCTTTTGACCTAAATTCAATACTTCCTCTTAAAGTAGTACATGTACATATAATGGAAGCATATGACATTCCAAATACTGATTTATTAGGGAAAAGTGACCCTTATGTAAAAATTAAATTAAATGACCAAGAATTCTTTGAAAAAACAAGAGTTATTAATAATAATTTGAATCCAGTATGGGATCAAACTATCACATTATATTCTTTATGCTCAAATGTATCTATTCAAATAGAGCTTAGAGATGAATCTATGGGAAAAGATCCACTTATAGGAACAAAAAAAATAGATATTACTAATTTAAGGCCAGATGAAACGAAGGAAATTGAAGAAGAATTAATCCCAGCAAAGGGAATGAAAAAAGGTGGAATAATACATTTATATATACAAGTAAATCAAGAACAACCTTTTAAAGATATTCATTTTACAAAACACATAGATTTTGGAAAAAAAACTAAAAAAGGGAACGGGTCTCTTGATTCCATCGATAAAATTCCTTCAACAAAACCTTTAACTTTATATGTCAAAATTATCCAGGCTCTTAATTTAAAAGCCATGGATTCAAATGGTTTATCAGACCCTTATTGTATTCTACAATTAAATGAGCAAAAGAAAACTACATCAATTATTTCAGAATGTTTGAATCCAAAGTGGGACGAATATTTTATTTTTGATATAATGACATTAAATAAAGATGTTTTGAAGATTGATTGTATGGATCATGATAAGTTATCTTCAGATGATTTGATAGGAAATGTAAAAATACCGATAAAAACTTTAAAATTAGGAGGAATAAATGAATTAGAAATGGACTTAAATGATAAAAGAAATATAAAGACAGGTACTATAAAACTTATTTTACATGTTGCTAAAATGGGTGATATTCCGTTTGAAGAAAAACTTTGGAAACAAAAAGTTTTAAATATTAGAATTTTGGAAGGAAATTTTACTAAAGGATTTTTATATTGGACAGGAAGATTTAATAATGAAAAAGAAAATCAATTTTTATCGACACAAAAAAAAGGAGGTAAATGGATGGAAGAATATCAAATGATATACTCCTATGAAAATGATGCAATTTTAAAATTATATGAACATTCAAAAAAAGAAATAGAAATAGGTGAAATTAAAATACCATATAAATCCCTTCAATATGGTGTTATAACCGATAAAACATATAACTTAGGGAAAAATGGATTAATTCACTTAAATTTAGAAATTAATGATCTTGATAAAAAACCTTTTTCAACTTTACCTCCGCTTGATATAAGAGATAACTTATACATTTGCAAAGATTTTACATTTAATATTAAAATAATAGAAGCTAAAGACATTCCGGGTTTGGATAAGAAGGGATTATCAGATCCATATATAAGAATGTATTTATTAGGAGAGAAGCCAAAAGATAAGAAAAATGAAGTAAAAACTAAAGTAATGAAGAAGACATTAAATCCAGTATGGAATGAAGAATATCATTTTCCAATAAAATCAATAGGTACAGACGTACTTCATTTGTCTTTAAAAGATTGGAATTCATTAGGTGGTGATGATCCAATATCTACTTATGATTTTATTATTAAAGATTTATCATATGGAAAAGTCGAGGATGAATGGATTGAATTTAAACCAGTAAAAGGAGTTTCAAAAGGTGGATTAGTTCATATACAGTCTCATTTAGCATGTCCGGGAAGTTATGCTTTTATAGAGACGCTTTTTACTACACAAACTTTAAATATTAAAATTATTGAAGCAAAAGAAGTTAAATCAATGGATATGAATGGATTATCCGATCCTTATTGCAAAATGTCAATTGTGGGTGATAGAACCTTTTCAAAAACTTTGATAAAATATGAAACTTTATCTCCATATTGGAATGAAACTTTCTCTTTTTTAATTACTGATTATGAAAAAGATGTATTTAAATTAGATTTAATGGATAAAGATAAAATTATAGATGATATGATTGGTTCCGTTAGCCTTAAATTAAAAGAATTTACAATAGGTAATATATACAAGAAATGGCTAGAAGTTCAAAGTAAAGGGAAAAAAACAGGATTAATTAAAGTAGAAATAAATGTCATTGAAACTGGAGGTAAAGCATTTGAAGGACAAATAATTACAGATGAAAAACAATTAATGCCTAGTGAACAATTTGAAATAAATATACATTTATTAAAGGCTTTAAATCTCCCTTCAGCTGATTCAAATGGTTTAAGTGATCCATATTGTATATTTACTATACTAAATACGAAAATATCTGCAAAAAGTAGAAGAATTGATAAAAGTTTAAATCCTGTTTGGGATGAAAAATTTAGAATTCCTGTACAATCACTAAATTCTGATATTCTCAGAATAGAAGTAATAGATTGGGATAGATTCGGAAAACACGATAAATTATGCATGATAGATTTTCCTTTAATCGATTATGAGTTAGGAAAAGTATATCATGATGTATATTCTTTAATTCCACTTGCCGGGCATACTAAGGGATCTACCATTGAATTAACATTTCAAATAACCCCACCCAGTTTTATACCTTTTGTAGAAGCAAAATTTATTCCTGAAATTCTGAATGTTAGAATTGAAGATATTAAAGGAGTTACAACAAAAAAACAATTATCAAATCCTAAGCCATTTTTTAATCTTCGTTTAGAAGCGGATTCTGACGAGGGTCTTATGAGTGTTCTAAAAAATGAATTAAATACTGTCATAAAAGAAAGCTTTGCATTAATGATTACTGATAAAAATAGAGATAAGTTAATTATTGAGTATAAAAATGAAAATGATAAAAATAAAATATTAAGTAAATGTTTGATTCCTCTTTCTACAATTAAATCTGGGAGTACTCAAGAAATGAATATACCAATGGAACCCTCAGGAACTGTTCATTTATTTATTCAAATAATAGATAAAGGAAATGAGCCCTTTAAAGATATTAATTTAACTCCAATATCTAACACTTATATGACTTTTTATATTAAAGTTATTTGTGGAAAAAATATACCAGTAGCGGATTCCACTGGATTGTCGGATCCTTTTTGTACTCTTGAATTACAAGATAGAAAAGATAAAAAACAAACATTAATAAGACATCAGACTTTAACACCAGTATGGAATCAAGAATTTCAATTTAAAATATTATCTTATAATACTGATGTTTTTATTTTAAGTCTTTATGATTATGACAAATATTCAAAAAATGATTTATTAGGACAATGGAAAAAGCCAATTAAAGATATGATACCAGGAGTAGTAAAAAATGAAGAAATAAATGCTGGTGGATTAATTCATGTCATTTATCAATTAGCATGTGCTAATCAAAGTAAATGGGAAAATAAAGAAAGATGGCCTTTAGCTTTACATGTAAAAGCAATAGAAGCAAAAGAATTTCCTAATAATGTTGGTAAAACAGATCCTTTTTTAGAATTATCTTTTAGTGATGATATAGTTAAATCTAAGACTAAAGTTTTAGATAATACATTAACTCCACAATGGTTTCAAGAGTTTCATTATTATATAACAGATTTGAACCAACCATTTAATGTAAAATTATGGGATAATAATACTTTAAAAAATACACTTCTTTCTGAAGTTAATATTAATTTATCCAAACATCAGTTAAACTATATTTATGATGAATGGTATGATATGACTCCATCAGATTCATATAAGAATGGCGGAAAAGTAAGGTTAGAAACACAAATAACTGAATATTCTGGTCAACCTTTCTTTGGACCGAAAAACCCTCCACCACCTTATCCTATATCAGAAACTAAAATGCTTTTTAATATTAAAATAATAAGAGGAAATAATATTGAATCAATGGATTCAAATGGATTCAGTGATCCTTATTGTAAATTAGAATTTATTGGATATCCTAATAGTGTAAAAAAAACAAGAATTATTGAAAGATCTATAAATCCATATTGGGATGAATTCATCCAAATGGAAATTCCCTCAATATCTGATATATTTCAAATGACATTATATGATTATGACAAGCTTTCAAAAGATGATATAATTTCTACATATACTTTAGATATAAGCAAGTTAGAATTTGGTATAACTAAAGAAGAAGAATGGAAAATGATTCCATATAATTCATCAATTAAAAATCCTGGATTAATTAAGGTAAAATATCAAGTTACTGAGCCATGCCAAACAATATTTGAATCTAATAAATTTGAAATTAATAAACTTTCATGCTATATATATAACTTTGAAAAAACTACAAAAGGAGAAGAATATTATTGTGAAGTAAAAACTGTTGATTCTTATAAGGGGCAATTTTCAAATATTTTCACTGATAATTTATTAATGGAAAAATTTGATTTATTATTAAGGTCAAAACAAGAAGAAACATTAGAAATTATTTTATATCAGAATGAGAAAAAAGATGGAATTAAAATTTCAAAAGAAATACAAAAAATGGAATATAAAATAAAAATAGGAGAAATGGGTGAAAAAGAAATAGATGGAATTAAGTTTACATTAGCAATGAATGATCCAAACATAACTTTTCCTCCACATCCTTTATTTATTAATGAAAAAAGATATTTTCATATATTTGTAGATAGATGCACAAATTTACCAAAAATGGATGTAAATGAATTAAGAAATACATTTGTTAGAATATCTTTGAATAAAGAAGAAAAGGAGAGATATACAGATTGTACACGTGTTATTTATAAAGATCTAAATCCTATCTTTAAACATACTTTTCATATACCAGTTTATTCATTAAGAGATGATAATATTATTATTCAAGTATTTAATTATGATAAATCGTCAAAATGTGATATTATTGGTCAATTAGAATTTCATATCTCTAGTTTAGATTATTGTTTGGTTAAAGATGGCTGGTATACAATAAATACTGGTAAAATTCATTTAATAATGCATTTATCTGATGAAAATCAACCTGCATTCATTTCTAAAGAATTTAATCCATATTATTTAAATGTTAAAATATTTGAAATTAAAGAAGGAAAAACTGCTGAACAAAAATGTGTATCAGTACATATGAAAAATGATTTATATCCCAAATTAAATTATAAATCTAGTATTAATAAAAGTAAAACTCCTCAATTTTCTAATGCTGTATTTTCCTTGCCAATATCTAATACAAATGATTCATATATTATTGAAACAATAAATAACAATTCTATTGAATCAAGTCTTGAATGTCAAACAACAAATTTAAAAGAAGGGCTAATATATCGTAATAATATCAATGGAATTAGATTTTGGACACAAATATTGCCAAATAATCAAAATCCATTTTCATCTCGTAATTTTGCTGATTATTATGATAGATTACCTGATGAAAATTATATGTTACATATAGAATTAATACAAATAAATAATCTTCCTATCAATGAATCATCTAATCCATTTTATATTGCTAAATTAGGTGAAGAACAATTTAAATCTAGAATTATTTATAACAGTAGAAATCCTATATATTATGATGAATTTAAATTGAAAATCAAAAATTTAGATGATAATTTAATTATTAATATATTTAATAAAGAGAAATCTCAAGATGTTTTATTAGGGCAATTAATAATAGATTTAACATCTGGAGCTTTTGGAACAGTTACTGAAAAAGAATATAAGTTAAATTGTGGTTCTATTACAATGAAATGGCAAGTAACAGAACCATGCAAAATGAGATGGAATGATAATCCATTTACTCCAAATGTTCTTAATATTAATTTAGGAAAATATACATCAAAGAGAGATTCATATGAATTTTGGATACTTAAATTTGGGAATATTATTAAACAAACAATGATAACATATGGATCTTTTAATGAGATTTTTTCATTTTTATTATCTGATCAAAATGAAATAATATTTGAGCAATATATTCTAGACTCAAATAATACTCCTAAATTAAATCAAACAATTCCTTTTAATTTTTCAAATATACAAAATGGTCGATTTTCTTTAGTTGATGATCTCTCAGGTTTTATAGAAATAGTTCCTTATGGAACCAAGCCTTTTAATGAGCAAGAAATAAAATCATATTTTTATCCAAATTCAAATCTATCTATAAGTCTTATTGTATATGAAATAAATTATTTTGATGAAAAAAATTTGTCTGATTCATATATTTTGTTTAGATATAAAGATAGAAAAAATTTAAATACAAAAAGTAGAAAATTAAAATCAGCAAAAAATTTCAATGTGAATCAATATTTTAATTTTGATGTTCAATCTTTGTCAGACACTTTAGAATTGTATGTAGTCAATAAAGGTGCTATATCAAATGATGATAAAATATCCATATATATATCAAATTTGGTTAATGGAGGAACAGTAAATCAAAAATATTATTTTGGGAAAAATGGAACTATTCAAATACAAGTGCAATTAGTTCCGCCCAATATAATTCCATTTTCATTTAATTCATTTGATAAAGAAAATTATATGAAATGCTTAGAAGAAAGAAGAAACTTAATTCCAAGTGAATTTTGGGAATATAATATACATTTGAAAAAAATTTCAATTCTTCCTCATTCTATTTTCAATAAAAATGGAGTATATTGTTTAATAAGTATATTGAATACTAATAAATCAGTAAAAAGTAGAAAAATTTTTGATATGTTAAGTCCAATTTGGGATGATTATTTTAAAATACCAGTACAATCATTAAATTCTGATATTCTTAGAATAGAAGTAATAAAAACTGATAGCAAAGGAAAGGATGATAAAATATATTTAATTGATTTGCCTGTAATAACTTATGAATTTGGAAAAATATATAATGAGAATTATTCATTAATTCCTTTAAAAAAGGATATAAGTGGTGCTAATATTGAAATTTCCTTCCAAATAACACCTCCAAATTTTACTCCATTCACTGAATCATTATACATTCCTGATCAAATTAATATAAGAATTGAAGATATTAAAGGAGTTGTAGCAACAAAGCCATTATCAAATCCAAAAACATTTTTTAATATTAAATTAGAAGTTGATTCTAATGAAGGTATAGTAAGTATGGCAAAAGATGGTATAAATACGGAAATTAAAGAAATTTTTTCTCTTTTTATTACAGATAAAAATAGTGATAAATTATTTATTGAATATGTAAATGAAACAGATAAAAAAAATATATTAGCTAAATATGTAATACCCTTGATGGAATTGGAAAATGGAATAACTAAAGAAATTAATGGCCAAATGGAACCTTCTGGAAATATTCATTTATTTTTACAAATAGATAAAAAAGATAAGGAACCTTTTAAAGATATTATTTTAACTCCAATATCTAATCCATATATGACATTATATATGAAAATTATAAGTGGTAAAAAAATACCAGTTGCCGATTCCACGGGATTATCAGATCCATTTTGTACTCTTGAATTACAAGATAGAAAAGATAAAAAACAAACATTAATAAGATATCAGACATTAAGACCAGTATGGAATCAAGAATTTCAATTTAAAATATTATCTTATAATACTGATGTTTTCCTTTTAAGTCTTTATGATTATGATAAATTTTCCAAAAATGATTTATTAGGACAATGGAAAAAGCCAATTAAAGATATGATACCAGGAGTAGTAAAAGATGAAGAAATAAATGCTGGTGGATTAATTCATATCATTTATCAATTAGCATGTGCTAATCAAAGTAAATGGGAAAATAAAGAAAGATGGCCTTTAGCTTTACATGTAAAAGCAATAGAAGCAAAAGAATTTCCTAATAATGTTGGTAAAACAGATCCTTTTTTAGAATTATCTTTTAGTGATGATATAGTTAAATCTAAGACTAAAGTTTTAGATAATACATTAACTCCACAATGGTTTCAAGAGTTTCATTATTATATAACAGATTTGAACCAACCATTTAACGTAAAATTATGGGATAATAATACTTTAAAAAATACACTTCTTTCTGAAATTAATATTAATTTATCCAAACATCAATTAAATTATATTTATGATGAATGGTATGATATGACTCCAGCAGGCTCTTATAAAAATGGTGGAAAAGTAAGATTAGAAACGCAAATAACTGAATATTCTGGAAAACCTTTCTTTGGACCAAAAAATCCTCCTCCACCTTATCCTATCTCAGAAACTAAAATGCTTTTTAATATTAAAATAATTCGAGGTAAAAATATTGAACCAATGGATTCAAAAGGATCAAGTGATCCTTATTGTAAATTGGAATTTATTGGATATCCAAATAGTGTTAAAAAAACAAGAATTATTGAAAAATCCTTAAATCCATTTTGGGACGAATTTATTCAAATGGAAATTAATTCTATATCCGATATATTTAAAATGACATTATATGATTATGATATGCTTTCGAAAGATGATATCATTTCTACATATACTTTAGATCTAAGTAAATTAGAATTTGGTGTAACTAAAGAAGAAGAATGGAAAATGATTCCATGTAATTCGTCAATTAAAAACCCTGGCGTAATTTCCGTTAAATATCAGGTGACTCAACCAAGTCAAGGAATTTTTGAATCTAATAAATTTGAAATTAATAGACTTACATGCTATATACACAGTTTTGATTATATTGAAAATGGAAAAGAATATTTTTGTGAAGTTAAAACCTCTGATTCATATAAAGGACAACTTTCAAATGTTTTTACTGATAATTTATTAATGGAAACATTTAATTTATTATTAAGAGTGTATCAAACTGAAACATTAGAGATTATTTTATATCAGAATGATAAAAAAGATGGATATAAATTTTCAAAAGAAGTAAAAAGAATTAAATACACCATAGAAGAAATGGGAGAAAAAAATATAGAAGGAATTAAGTTTACATTAGCTATGAATAATCCAAATATAATATTTCCTCCACATCCTCCATTTGTTAATGAAAAAAGATATGTACATATATATGTAGATAGATGCACAAATTTACCAAAAATGGATGTAAATGGATTAAGTGATCCATTTGTTACAATATCTTTGAATAAAGAAGAAAAGGAGAGATATACAGATTGTACACGTGTTATTTATAAAGATCTAAATCCTATTTTTAAACATACTTTTCATATACCAGTTTATTCATTAAGAGATGATAAAATAATTATTAAAGTATTTGATTATGATAAACTAACAAAATGTGATATTATTGGGCAATTAGAATTTAGTTTATCTTCTTTAGGATATGGTATAGTTAAAGACGAATGGTATCCTATGAATTCAGGTAAAATTCATTTAATAATTCATTTATCAGATGAAAATCAACCATCATTTGTTCCTAAAAGTTTTATTCCATATTATTTAAATGTTAAAATATTCGAAATTAAAGAAGGAAAAAGTGCTGAGCAAAAATGTGTATCAGTACATATGAAAAATGATGTATTTCCTAAATTAAATTATAAATCTTCTATTAATAAAAGTAAAACTCCTCAATTTTCGAATGCTGTATTTTCCTTACCAATATCTAATACAAATGATTCATATATTATTGAAACAATAAATAACAATTCTATTGAATCAAGTCTTGAATGTCA
>JAJJKF010025991.1:0-10665 GCA_023805525.1 Ostracodinium dentatum
AATAAAAAAATATCAAATATTAAAATAAAATAAGTGATCAATGAGCAATGCCCTCTTAACTTTTCTGCATTTATCAAGGGGAAAATAAGTTGAAAAATAATCTCTGATAAATACAGAAAGGTTAAAAACATCAATTTTTCTATTATTAACTAGTTATCTCATACTTTTAGGACTTATGATGGCTTTAACATTCATAAGATTAACTACTAATAAAGAGTTTGATTATTTATGGTTTTGTTCTAAAATATTGACAATAAAAAACTTAATTAAAATAAATCATAATTCAAAAATATTTTATACTCTTTCTTTACCAGATTATATATCTGGATTATCAACAAATTATAATAACTTATTGAAATTAGTTACAGAAAATGGATGCAAAGAAAATTATAGGCCATGCGGAATACTCGATACAATAGGAAATCCACTATGTATTGATGAAGAATATGATTGCCCGATTAATCATATGGTAGTAGATTTAAGTTCAAAAAGAGGAAAATATTTGGATTTAAATTATGAAATTGGAGAATTAACAAATTCATTATATAATTATCGTTTGTATTATACAAATAATAACATTAAAGGAAATTGTTCTGTTATATTAATTAAGACTGAGGAAGATGAAGAAAAACCCAAATTTATCACTTATGATAACATTATTATTGATACTGATGCAATGAAAGAGGTTTTTGGGAATGTGAAAATTAATGAAAATAATAATACGTATTCGTTTTCTAATTCTGATGATGTTGAATTATCATTAAAAATTGGATTAAAATTACTTAATTTAGATATAATTGAAGATTTGTCTAAATCATTTGCTAATAATATAGTTGAACAAAATAAAAAAGCTGTTCAAACATATAAAGAATATATTATAAAAAAATATATAAATACAGAAGAAAATAATGATATATATTTTAATAATATTGGTGATAATTTTTATGTTAAAAACTACATAGGATTCAAAAGCAAAGAAGATATAGACAAATTTATGAATTTTGATTATAATATTTATAAAAAAGTATTTCCGAATAGATTAAGTGCAATATTTGCTGCTTCTTGCACGATAGGTTTATTTTTAGTTATATTTGTTTTAACTATTGCAATGACTTATCTACAAAAAAACAGAAGGGCTTTACATTATACATTTAATTCTTCTTCAATACATTTTATGGTATCATTAGGATTTTTAATTTATTCCTCAGTTATATATGTTCAAGTTTATAAAAATAAGGAAATACAGATATTAAAAACTATAAAATCTGATGAAATAATTAATAATTTTATTGATGAATTTTTATCAAATTTCAAAAGTACTAAATTAATTATAAGTTCTATTGCTCTCCTTTCTTCATCTTTCTTATTAAATATAATAGGTCTAATAATGTTATGTATAGCTGCAAAAGATTTAGATTCAGATGACTCTGACATCAGTTTCGATAGGAGATAAAAAAATTAATTATTAAATGTAACCATATTTGTCGAGTTAAAAAATAAATTCATTGATAAAATTTAAATTAAATGTCAAAACAAGATGCAATTTCGCCTAAAAATGAAACGGAAAATTTAAAATTAGAATATGTATTCGGAATGAGAACCGACCTAAAAAATAGTGTACAATTTTTTGCCCAAGATAAATTTGCTTATGTAGCGGGATATTATGTAGTTATATACTCTTTCTCAAAACCTGGGCAATTTTTTTTTCCTGCTTACAGTGATTATCGTGAAATAACTTCTTTTTCAGTTGATGAATCAAATGATATAATTGTTTTATTTATAAGTCAAAAAGTAAATGACAGAATATATTTTATTTTTCGTTATATTAATAAAACATTTTTGAAAGAAGAAACAGGAAGAAACAA
This sequence comes from Ostracodinium dentatum, assembly GCA_023805525.1. Taxonomy (NCBI): domain Eukaryota; phylum Ciliophora; class Litostomatea; order Entodiniomorphida; family Ophryoscolecidae; genus Ostracodinium; species Ostracodinium dentatum. The sequence continues at coordinate 1,866 of JAJJKF010025991.1, forward strand.
AAATTTATATTTTCAAGAAAATAAACTTCAAGTAATAGCTTCTTCTCTAAATTTAAATACAGGATATTGTTGTGCATTAATAGGTCCAGATGCACCTTCAATGGTAATTATTTATTCTTTAGAAAATAAATATAATCCAAAATTATTATCCAAAATTATTTTACAAGCAACTTTCCCTTATGACAATATACTTATAAATGGGCATGATTCAGAAAAAATAAGTTTATGGGGGAATGGTGGTTATGCGATTTTACTAAAGCCAAAAGATGGGAAAAATTTAGAAATTTCGCAAAATACATTTCAAGATTTTTCAAAAGTTAATTTCGATATTGTTTCATGTGTTTGGGTCAGTGAAACAAGAATTGCTTTTTTAAATACTAACTGTGATGTAATGATAGTAGATTTTGTTGAAAGATATCAAGGTGATTCCTTAGCTCATAGAAAATTAATAAAATCCAAAGAAATTTTTGAGGTACCGGGAAACGGAATTGCCATTTTCGAGAAAAATTTTAATTTATTTGTTGCTAAAAAAGATGGATTTATTATGAAATTAGATTTAAAAAATAAAGAAGATATGATATATGAGAAATCTCCTTCTTCCCTTAAACAAGTCAATAATTTACCTGAAATGGATATTGCATGTTTGAGTTCAGTTAAAAATATTGATTCTTCTTCTCCAAATTATTCAATATTAATTTCTACTACAAATGGACAACTATATCAATTAGATTTAAGTAATGATAATGCAATATGCGATGGAGCTAATTATAAATTTCCAATATGTGAATTTCATAGTGATTCAATTATATCTATAGATGTTGCAAAATGGAAACAATTAGTAGCAACTTGCTCTACTGATAGATCTGTAAGAGTATGGAATTATGTTCATTATCATTTAGAAGCATGGGCAACATATGAAGATGAACCTTTAAAAGTAGCTTTTCATCCCACTGGATTAAATTTAGCAATTTTATTCAAAGGAAGTATTAAATTAGTTGATATTTTAGAAAATACTCTTAAAGAATATAGAGAATTTAGAATTTACCAACCTAGTGATATTAAATTTTCAAATTTTGGAACAATGCTTTTGGTATGTTTCAAATCTTTTTTTAGAATATATAATTTTTACACAGGAGTAAAAATAGCAGAATCAAAAGATTTAGTACATGAGCATAAAGGATTAACAGGCCACAGTATTGAACTAACCACTGCTACATGGGACAAAGATGATGATGGAGTTTCTACAGTCGGAAAAGATGGTAAAATTATTTATTGGGATTTAAGAAAATATGTCCAACCTATAATATATCAATCTGATAATATTAAATTAAAAAAAACAGAAATTATGACTTTGGAAGATCAAATCAGTAAAAAATTATTTGCTTTAACTGATAATCAATTAATTGAAATTTTTAATCAAAAAATAGCAAAAGAAGACGAAAATTCAAATAAAATAGATGATAATAAAACATATGAATTAACAATGAATATTATAGAAGAAGGCGATTTTTCTGATTTGGTATTTGATCAAGAATCAAAAATTCTTCTTTTATCATATCCAAATGATCAGACTTGTGGATTAAAAATGTTAGATTATGGAAAGTATATAAACCAAGGTTTAAAAGATTTTCTTTCCTTCCCGGCGAATGCTTTCGGTATTAGGGCCATCAAAGCCTCATGTGATATGAATCATGTATTCACAGGGGGAAATGATAGATGTTTATTTTTTTTTAGTTTAGGAGGTGTGACTAAAAATTCAGAAAAAAATACAAATGATATACAAGATGCAGATAATTTAATATTAATAAGTAAAGAATATTTGGACAAGAATGCAATGAGCTTAAGAGAAATATTATCTAAGAAAGATTTAGAAATACAGCGGGAGGAAGAAGAATTTAAATTAGATAGCGAAAAAAATAAAAAAGAATTAGAAGAACAGGAAAAAATACTAGAAAGTACTATAGAAGAATTTGAGACACAAAAATTAGAAAAACAAAAAAAGAAAAAAACACAAATTGAAATATATGAAGAACAATTACTTAAAAACAGAAATGAACACAAAGAAAAAATGGATAAATTAAACAGTGAACATGAAATAAATATAAAAGCGAAAATGGAAGATTTAAAAATAGAAGAAGAAAAATTGAAAGATTTAATTAAAAAAAATAATAATAATATACGTAAATTAACTGATGATATTTTACAAGATAAACGAAAAACTGAGGAAGAGCATAAAAAAATAATTGAAAAATTATCTAATGAAATAAAAGAATTAGAAAATAAACAAACGGAAATATTGAAACAAATAGAAGAAGAAAAAAAAGATAAAATGGACACAAATGATAGGGACATCGCAGAAAAAAGAAGAGAATTAGATAAATTAAAAAAACATTATGAATTTACAAAATCAGAACATAAAACACAAGAGGATAAATTAAAAAAAGAAATTGATGAAATACGTAGTGCAAATAAAAAAACGGAAAATAAAAGAACAAGACAAAAAACCGAATTAGACGCACTACAGACGGAGAATAATAAATTAGAAAAACAAATACGTGATATGAATACTGATAAGAATGAGAAAGAAGAGACATTAAAAGATAAAAATGATTTAAAAAGAAAATTAGATAAAGATAATCAAGAACTAGAAAAATTTAAGTATGTTTTGCATTATAAAATAAAAGAATTAAAACACAATAAAGAGCCAAAAGAAAGAAAAATACAACAAATGGAAAAAAAAGCCAAAGATATGGAAAGAGAAATAAAATCATGTGAATTAGGCCAAGCTTCAATTATAATAGAATTAAGCACTAATCATCAAGTTATAAAAATTCATGAAGAACAAATTTCAAAAACCGAAAAAAGAATCGAAGAATTGCGAAAGTATAAAAAATTATTCCAAGAAAATTTGTATAATTCAATGAAAAGAGCCAAAAATCATAAAGATTGTAAGAGAGAATTAGTTTTGTTAAAAAGAAATTTTTTAGATAAAGAAAAAATTGAAAATGTTGAGAAGCCATTTGAATCGAATCATGAATTACAAAGAGAATTTTTGGAAAAAAATGTAGATCATTATAAAGGTAAAATTAATACGATGAATAAAATATTCGTCAATGATCATTCAAAAGTAATGAAAGAAAAAAGGCAACTTATATCAATCGAAAATCAGCTGGAAAAAGAAAGAAGGGAAATACAAGAAGCTGATACATATAAGTCCGACAAAGTCTCTGGCATTTCTAGACCACGTGGTAAATTAAAGGCAGACGTGCCGAGATTCCCCCACCCTAAAAAAAGGAAGGACGAGGAAGTGGATGAAGAAGACCAGGATGAATTGAGATTGAAAGAATTAGCTGATGAATTAAAGGCTATAGTTAAAAAGGTTCAATTTGAATGTCTTTTTTCCAACATTATTCATAATTATTATAATCTTCATCATTATCCACTACATTATTTTTCCTATCGTTTTTTTCTTTATTCATATTTTCTAATTCCTTTTTCTTTCCCCAATATTTATACCACTGAACCTTTTTAACTATAGCCTTTAATTCATCAGCTAATTCTTTCAATCTCAATTCATCCTGGTCTTCTTCATCCACTTCCTCGTCCTTCCTTTTTTTAGGGTGGGGGAATCTCGGCACGTCTGCCTTTAATTTACCACGTGGTCTAGAAATGCCAGAGACTTTGTCGGACTTATATGTATCAGCTTCTTGTATTTCCCTTCTTTCTTTTTCCAGCTGATTTTCGATTGATATAAGTTGCCTTTTTTCTTTCATTACTTTTGAATGATCATTGACGAATATTTTATTCATCGTATTAATTTTACCTTTATAATGATCTACATTTTTTTCCAAAAATTCTCTTTGTAATTCATGATTCGATTCAAATGGCTTCTCAACATTTTCAATTTTTTCTTTATCTAAAAAATTTCTTTTTAACAAAACTAATTCTCTCTTACAATCTTTATGATTTTTGGCTCTTTTCATTGAATTATACAAATTTTCTTGGAATAATTTTTTATACTTTCGCAATTCTTCGATTCTTTTTTCGGTTTTTGAAATTTGTTCTTCATGAATTTTTATAACTTGATGATTAGTGCTTAATTCTATTATAATTGAAGCTTGGCCTAATTCACATGATTTTATTTCTCTTTCCATATCTTTGGCTTTTTTTTCCATTTGTTGTATTTTTCTTTCTTTTGGCTCTTTATTGTGTTTTAATTCTTTTATTTTATAATGCAAAACATACTTAAATTTTTCTAGTTCTTGATTATCTTTATCTAATTTTCTTTTTAAATCATTTTTATCTTTTAATGTCTCTTCTTTCTCATTCTTATCAGTATTCATATCACGTATTTGTTTTTCTAATTTATTATTCTCCGTCTGTAGTGCGTCTAATTCGGTTTTTTGTCTTGTTCTTTTATTTTCCGTTTTTTTATTTGCACTACGTATTTCATCAATTTCTTTTTTTAATTTATCCTCTTGTGTTTTATGTTCTGATTTTGTAAATTCATAATGTTTTTTTAATTTATCTAATTCTCTTCTTTTTTCTGCGATGTCCCTATCATTTGTGTCCATTTTATCTTTTTTTTCTTCTTCTATTTGTTTCAATATTTCCGTTTGTTTATTTTCTAATTCTTTTATTTCATTAGATAATTTTTCAATTATTTTTTTATGCTCTTCCTCAGTTTTTCGTTTATCTTGTAAAATATCATCAGTTAATTTACGTATATTATTATTATTTTTTTTAATTAAATCTTTCAATTTTTCTTCTTCTATTTTTAAATCTTCCATTTTCGCTTTTATATTTATTTCATGTTCACTGTTTAATTTATCCATTTTTTCTTTGTGTTCATTTCTGTTTTTAAGTAATTGTTCTTCATATATTTCAATTTGTGTTTTTTTCTTTTTTTGTTTTTCTAATTTTTGTGTCTCAAATTCTTCTATAGTACTTTCTAGTATTTTTTCCTGTTCTTCTAATTCTTTTTTATTTTTTTCGCTATCTAATTTAAATTCTTCTTCCTCCCGCTGTATTTCTAAATCTTTCTTAGATAATATTTCTCTTAAGCTCATTGCATTCTTGTCCAAATATTCTTTACTTATTAATATTAAATTATCTGCATCTTGTATATCATTTGTATTTTTTTCTGAATTTTTAGTCACACCTCCTAAACTAAAAAAAAATAAACATCTATCATTTCCCCCTGTGAATACATGATTCATATCACATGAGGCTTTGATGGCCCTAATACCGAAAGCATTCGCCGGGAAGGAAAGAAAATCTTTTAAACCTTGGTTTATATACTTTCCATAATCTAACATTTTTAATCCACAAGTCTGATCATTTGGATATGATAAAAGAAGAATTTTTGATTCTTGATCAAATACCAAATCAGAAAAATCGCCTTCTTCTATAATATTCATTGTTAATTCATATGTTTTATTATCATCTATTTTATTTGAATTTTCGTCTTCTTTTGCTATTTTTTGATTAAAAATTTCAATTAATTGATTATCAGTTAAAGCAAATAATTTTTTACTGATTTGATCTTCCAAAGTCATAATTTCTGTTTTTTTTAATTTAATATTATCAGATTGATATATTATAGGTTGGACATATTTTCTTAAATCCCAATAAATAATTTTACCATCTTTTCCGACTGTAGAAACTCCATCATCATCTTTGTCCCATGTAGCAGTGGTTAGTTCAATACTGTGGCCTGTTAATCCTTTATGCTCATGTACTAAATCTTTTGATTCTGCTATTTTTACTCCTGTGTAAAAATTATATATTCTAAAAAAAGATTTGAAACATACCAAAAGCATTGTTCCAAAATTTGAAAATTTAATATCACTAGGTTGGTAAATTCTAAATTCTCTATATTCTTTAAGAGTATTTTCTAAAATATCAACTAATTTAATACTTCCTTTGAATAAAATTGCTAAATTTAATCCAGTGGGATGAAAAGCTACTTTTAAAGGTTCATCTTCATATGTTGCCCATGCTTCTAAATGATAATGAACATAATTCCATACTCTTACAGATCTATCAGTAGAGCAAGTTGCTACTAATTGTTTCCATTTTGCAACATCTATAGATATAATTGAATCACTATGAAATTCACATATTGGAAATTTATAATTAGCTCCATCGCATATTGCATTATCATTACTTAAATCTAATTGATATAGTTGTCCATTTGTAGTAGAAATTAATATTGAATAATTTGGAGAAGAAGAATCAATATTTTTAACTGAACTCAAACATGCAATATCCATTTCAGGTAAATTATTGACTTGTTTAAGGGAAGAAGGAGATTTCTCATATATCATATCTTCTTTATTTTTTAAATCTAATTTCATAATAAATCCATCTTTTTTAGCAACAAATAAATTAAAATTTTTCTCGAAAATGGCAATTCCGTTTCCCGGTACCTCAAAAATTTCTTTGGATTTTATTAATTTTCTATGAGCTAAGGAATCACCTTGATATCTTTCAACAAAATCTACTATCATTACATCACAGTTAGTATTTAAAAAAGCAATTCTTGTTTCACTGACCCAAACACATGAAACAATATCGAAATTAACTTTTGAAAAATCTTGAAATGTATTTTGCGAAATTTCTAAATTTTTCCCATCTTTTGGCTTTAGTAAAATCGCATAACCACCATTCCCCCATAAACTTATTTTTTCTGAATCATGCCCATTTATAAGTATATTGTCATAAGGGAAAGTTGCTTGTAAAATAATTTTGGATAATAATTTTGGATTATATTTATTTTCTAAAGAATAAATAATTACCATTGAAGGTGCATCTGGACCTATTAATGCACAACAATATCCTGTATTTAAATTTAGAGAAGAAGCTATTACTTGAAGTTTATTTTCTTGAAAATATAAATTTTTGTTTCTTCCTGTTTCTTCTTTCAAAAATGTTTTATTAATATAACGAAAAATAAAATATATTCTGTCATTTACTTTTTGACTTATAAATAAAACAATTATATCATTTGATTCATCAACTGAAAAAGAAGTTATTTCACGATAATCACTGTAAGCAGGAAAAAAAAATTGCCCAGGTTTTGAGAAAGAGTATATAACTACATAATATCCCGCTACATAAGCAAATTTATCTTGGGCAAAAAATTGTACACTATTTTTTAGGTCGGTTCTCATTCCGAATACATATTCTAATTTTAAATTTTCCGTTTCATTTTTAGGCGAAATTGCATCTTGTTTTGACATTTAATTTAAATTTTATCAATGAATTTATTTTTTAACTCGACAAATATGGTTACATTTAATAATTAATTTTTTTATCTCCTATCGAAACTGATGTCAGAGTCATCTGAATCTAAATCTTTTGCAGCTATACATAACATTATTAGACCTATTATATTTAATAAGAAAGATGAAGAAAGGAGAGCAATAGAACTTATAATTAATTTAGTACTTTTGAAATTTGATAAAAATTCATCAATAAAATTATTAATTATTTCATCAGATTTTATAGTTTTTAATATCTGTATTTCCTTATTTTTATAAACTTGAACATATATAACTGAGGAATAAATTAAAAATCCTAATGATACCATAAAATGTATTGAAGAAGAATTAAATGTATAATGTAAAGCCCTTCTGTTTTTTTGTAGATAAGTCATTGCAATAGTTAAAACAAATATAACTAAAAATAAACCTATCGTGCAAGAAGCAGCAAATATTGCACTTAATCTATTCGGAAATACTTTTTTATAAATATTATAATCAAAATTCATAAATTTGTCTATATCTTCTTTGCTTTTGAATCCTATGTAGTTTTTAACATAAAAATTATCACCAATATTATTAAAATATATATCATTATTTTCTTCTGTATTTATATATTTTTTTATAATATATTCTTTATATGTTTGAACAGCTTTTTTATTTTGTTCAACTATATTATTAGCAAATGATTTAGACAAATCTTCAATTATATCTAAATTAAGTAATTTTAATCCAATTTTTAATGATAATTCAACATCATCAGAATTAGAAAACGAATACGTATTATTATTTTCATTAATTTTCACATTCCCAAAAACCTCTTTCATTGCATCAGTATCAATAATAATGTTATCATAAGTGATAAATTTGGGTTTTTCTTCATCTTCCTCAGTCTTAATTAATATAACAGAACAATTTCCTTTAATGTTATTATTTGTATAATACAAACGATAATTATATAATGAATTTGTTAATTCTCCAATTTCATAATTTAAATCCAAATATTTTCCTCTTTTTGAACTTAAATCTACTACCATATGATTAATCGGGCAATCATATTCTTCATCAATACATAGTGGATTTCCTATTGTATCGAGTATTCCGCATGGCCTATAATTTTCTTTGCATCCATTTTCTGTAACTAATTTCAATAAGTTATTATAATTTGTTGATAATCCAGATATATAATCTGGTAAAGAAAGAGTATAAAATATTTTTGAATTATGATTTATTTTAATTAAGTTTTTTATTGTCAATATTTTAGAACAAAACCATAAATAATCAAACTCTTTATTAGTAGTTAATCTTATGAATGTTAAAGCCATCATAAGTCCTAAAAGTATGAGATAACTAGTTAATAATAGAAAAATTGATGTTTTTAACCTTTCTGTATTTATCAGAGATTATTTTTCAACTTATTTTCCCCTTGATAAATGCAGAAAAGTTAAAATAAAAGGAGAAAGATAGAAAATAAATTTTTTTAGGATTAAAAAAATGACCGGATATGACCCTGCGGAAAAATAAATTCGGGGAAT
>JAJJKF010025992.1:0-10488 GCA_023805525.1 Ostracodinium dentatum
ATATAAGACATAATGCTAAGATAAGAAAACTTATAAATGAATGTATTATAAGACAAATATCAAAGCAAGAAGATATAATAACTAAAATATTTAAAAAAAAAGATTCAATAACGCAAAATGATATCGATTTATCTTCTGTTATTATTAGATATTTATCAGAATCTTATGCTCATCACTTAAATTTATTCATTTTTAAAGCAGAAAAAGATCATTTCTTTTCTTCATTATTATCATCAGTAGAAGAACCAAATATTAATATTAATGCAAATAATAAAAAAAAGAAGAAAAATAAAAAAAATAAAAATAAAAATAAAATTATAGATAAAAATAAAGATAATTTATTTAAAGAATTAGATGAAAATGATATAGACTATGAAGAAGATATAAATACAGTAGGAAAACAAGCATTATGGGATGATGATGAAGAAGATGAAGGGGTTTGGAAAAGAGATATATTTGAAATGACAAAAGAAATATACATAGAACAATTAATATTTAATGATGGAAAAACAAGAGTAACAGAAAAACAGGGTGCGAATAATTTAGAAATAATTCTTGGACTTAAATTACCTGGATTAAAAACTACAATAGATATGATAGTAAAAAAAGTCAGAGACACAATTGTACCAAAATCTTTTAAATCTGAATTAAATATACGAGCTACATTTATAATAAATATAAATATTTTAAAATTATTTTTATTATCTTTTTTATTAATTTTAAAATCTTTTTCTTTGTTATCTACATAATATTTCAGATAATTCATAAATTTTCCTTCATAAGGCTTTAATTTAATTAAACATAATTTATACTTTTCTTCACTAAAGAAAATATCCAATTGTATATCCAATTCATTTTCAGATTTAATTGAACTAATTTCAATTTGATGAATATTTTCTTTCTCAAATGTCCCATATTTATCATTAGTAATTTTAATATTTTCAATTCCTAATAAATTACTACTAAAGGTATATACGACATTTTTCGTTTTTTGTAATTTTTTTATGAAATTTTGTAAATTTGTATGTTCACCCTTTTGATAATATTCTTCAATTTTTTTAGCATATTTTGAATATTTTTGTAAAAATGTTGTTTGTTTAAAACTATAATAAATATCTTGTGGTAAAAGTAAAGAAATTTTTGATAATACTTCATCAATCATATATTCTTTAGGAATATATCTTCTATTTGCTTCATATATTATTCCTTCAATTTCTTCTAAACTACAATTAATTAATAATTTTGAAAAGCTATAATTTACTCCTTTATAAACATTAGAATTAATATTTGTAAGTTTTGCCAAAATATTATAAATACTATTCGCTTCATCTAATAATTCTTGACTTAAAAGGTATTCATATGATAAAATATGTTTTTCAAATCTATTTAGGAAAGGTGGTTCTTCATTATCAATATTATTTATATCAACATTAACAATGCATCTGAAATTTTTATTAACATAGGCAAAAGTATTAGTACTGGAGCCTACAGCTAAACGTGAGTAATTTTTGTTTCCTATAAATGTGAAATTTTGATTGAATAAATCATATAAATTAGGATATACTGATTCTAAATTATTCAAAATTAAAATATTTCCTTGTTCCATATGTAATTGTACTTTATTTAATATTTTTGAAATATATTCTTCACTCTTATGATCCTCTTCAAATTCACTTCCAAACAAAAGACTATATTTTTTATTTGTTTCAGATAATATTGGTGATAATAAGTAAGTGTTTATTGATTGATTTGCAATTATCAATAAATATCTACTATTTAAATCAAAAATATTATCTTTTATTCTCTGAGTAACATTATATTCTCGACAGACATAAAAATTAGGATCCATTTGATTATATTTAGATTTAATAACTTCAAGAGATGTTATTTTTTCATTTGCATTAATTTCAAATTCAATACCAGAAAAATTTCTTTCAATTGCATCTAAAATAATTTTCCTTAAAACTTCTTCATTAATTACCTCATTATTATTAATTTTTTTTGACAAATTAATACCAGCATTTTTTACTAAATGGTAAAAATCTCTATTGCCATGGAAATCTTCTTTTCCATCTAGGCAATGCATTTCTTTCAAATACTGTTTATATTCAAAGTAAATTGTTCCTAAATTTTCAAAAAATAATCTATAATAATCAGCTAATCTTTCATTATAAGATCTTCCGATAGTTAAAGCAGTATTTTTCATATCATCTTCATCGGGTTCCGGAATGGATATAAACAAACCTCTATTCATTTTAGAAGCATCTAATTCATAATTTGATATTCCTACAAATGCGACTTTTTTGTCTCCTTCATTTTGGTCGTATTCTAACTCAGCATGAATTACTTTTAGTGGATTATTAGGGGAATATTCAGCAAGTCCCATTTCATCAAAAAATATCATTGAGATATTTTTATCTCTTTCTTCTTTGTTTATATCTTGAATTACTTTTCTTGCCTTTTTAAAGACATTTTCCACACCTTCTGAGGTACTGCCCATTGAGCCTTGATATGAGTTAACGATAACTTTGGGTAATTCTTTAAACAATGAATTATTTGATAAATAACCTCTCATTGATTTAATTATTAATTGAACACTTAAAGATTTACTACATCCTGGCTTTCCTACGATGAAAACTGGAACTTTATTGCATATTGAAACAAATAGGGCAAATATATTATCTAATAAAGCTTTATTTTTTGCTATACCTTTATCTATTTGTATATTGTCTACTATGAATTGCTCTAAACTTCTTGGTAATTCAAGGAAATCCTTGCCATTATACCAATCATCAAAAAAAGATAATTTATTATTTAAAGAAATATATAGATCTTTCCTTAATTCTTTATTTGTTATTCTCATATAATAACAGATATATATACTTAAGTTTATGGCTGATAAATGTATGTCAAATTCTTTTATAAATTGCAATGAATTTATCGTACTATTAAATGAAGTATTGGTATCTCCACTTTTTAAATTTTTTATTTTTTTAATGAAATCATAGAAGAATTCATAAAAAATATTAAATCTTCGAATTTCTCTCAAAGAAACTGAAGAAATATCATTATTTTTTCTAATAAAGTTTTGGCAAATTACAATCATATCTTTTGCTAAAGTTAATAGTTTATTTAGGTCTGATTCTTTATAATTACCTCTATTTTCATTAAATTTTTTTTCAATAGATTCTCTAATTATACATCTAATATAATCTTCTTCATCTTCAGGTGTGAGGTTTCCAAAATTAAACACAAAATTAAGTAATGAATGTGGAAGAGGATTAACTGTATATACTAATTTATTATTTTGTATACGTTTAATATCTTCCACTTCTCTTTCATTTAAATATTTTTTTTGCTGATGTGCTTGATCTATATTTAATCCAATATTTTCTTTTTCTTTATTTTTCCATTGTCTATAAGGATTGCATGCGGCAATAAAAACAATGTTATTAAAAAGTATATTTCCTTGATATGTATGTTTACACATCAATTCGGTGATTAATCCCATTGATTTACAAGTATTTATTTCATCCAAAAATACCCATAATTTTTTCTCTTCGAAATTTAATCCTTTTTCTTTAAAAATAGTTTTTCTTTCTAATTCTTGTAAAGCCAAATCTCTAGCTTCATCATTTACTTTTTTTTCAATAAAATCAATTATGTCTTGATCAGTAGTTCCTGCATGAATATTTAATATTTTCATTTTATCTCCATTTCCATCATTTTTTAATTCTGATAATTTTCTAATGAGTGAAGTTTTACCACATCCTGTTTCTCCCATCATTATTACTGGTATATTTGATCTTATTCTTAATAAAATAAGAGCCATTTTAACAAAATTATCAGCAGTGAATACATAATTTCCAGCTATTTCTTCTAATGATATCTTTTCTTCTCCTTGTGTTTTTTCAACAGGATTTTTAATATCTAATATTTCCTTTAATTCTGCAAGAAATTGTTTTTGAGTATATTTTTTATAATTCGGCAATTCTTTAAGAATATCTCTTTTATAAAGAGCTTGCGAATTTTTTAAGGCTAATAAATCTTTATATTCTTTACTATTTTTATCTTTATTTGTTATTATGCTAAAAGATTGCCCTTCACCTTCATGGAAAAATAATAATGAAGGATCAATTTTATCAAAAGATATTACATCTTTATTAATATTATTGGCCAAATCACCAATAGCATTGTCTATATCTTTTCCTTCATCATATTGACCAGTTAATTTTTTATGTGTTTGTATTTGACTATTTAGTAATTCAGTAAAAGCTCCTCTAGTGAAATGTTCTGTTAGATTTATAAAACTATTAATAATAAAAGTTCTTATATATGATATTCCGGCTATTCTTAGTTGCCTAGCACACAGATAATAATTTTGGTTAAATTTTTTAATTTGTTCAGCTAATATATCTATAAATGTATTAATTTGATAATAGGTAGGTTTGGCTATTTTTTCTTTCAATACATCTAGGATTAGATCTTCGCATTCTCCTTGCGATAATATTCTAGCTTCAGTTGCGGTTACTTCTTTTTTAGTTTCTTTTTGATTTTGTTTTTTAACAAAAATTTCATCTTTAACTATTTCTGGAGTTATGCCTGGGAAATATAAATCTTTTTGATTGATTCTTTCATCTATTATATCTTTTAAATAATTACTTATGATTTGAATATTTGAAGTGATTTCTTTGGGTACTATTAATTTAGCCAGATTATCTATTGATAATTTTTTTTTCGGGAATAAATCCAATACAGGAAATTTAGCAAAAAAGTCTATGAAACTATTTGGTATTTCTATTTTTACTTTTATATATTTTGATAAATAAAAAATATTTTCATTTTTCCCATAAACTTTAGTGATTAAAACTGAAAACAAAAATTCCATCATTAAAGATATTTGATCTGTATCATATAAATCTAAATGAATAACACAATTATCATTTAATTCTAACCTTTTAAGACGTTCTAAAATATGATTTCTATCTAATACTCCTCCAAATGGGAAATAAATATATGTCTTATTGGATTTTAATATTTCTTCTTTTATTTGTCTTGATTTTCCTACTCCAGATTTATCTGAATATATTATTTCTATTTTATTATCTAAATAGTTTTCCCTTTCATAATCTGCTTTTAGTAAAGTTAATTTTTTTATGCTTTTTTCAAGTTTTAACCATTTATATATTTCTGATGTTTCATTTATATGTAAAATAATTAGACAAGAACGCATTTTTTGATAATTTTCTACATAAAGAATATTAATTAAATTTAAAAATTCTTTTCTTTTTTCAAATACCAAAGATTCAATTCCTCCAATAATAAAACATGAATTCAATTCACATAAAATTGCTCTATACAAAAATGCTATAATTTCTTCACTTGATGTATCTTTATTGCATAATAAAATATTTTGCGCAACTGGATTATTTTTTGTGAAATATCTATATATTTGAAATATTTCTTTTTCTAAGCTTTCACTCAAAAAAATATATATACCTTTATAAAAACCAATTCTGGTCCTTCTATTAATAATTGTATTTTTATAAATACTTTCATAAGTTATTTGGTTTAGTTTCAATAATTCTTTTAAATAATTATCACAATTAATTATAATATCTTGATATCTATTTTTAGATTTTTTATAACTAAATGAACTTAAATTTACTTTTATTGATTCATTTGTGCAATAATTCAAAAAAGGCATTAATTCAAATAAATGCTTTTGTTTCGGTTCATTTAGTTTTTTATAGAAAAAATCAAAATGTAATCCAAAAAAATATCTTACCAATTTTCTATCTCTATATCCAAGAATTTGTTCAATTTTTATTTTTTCTAATAAATCTTTAATAACTTTTATAACTTCCTCAAAATTATCATAATCTTTATTTTCTACATTATATATAACATTGCTATTATTAACTTTGATTTTGCAAACAACTTCTTGAGGAAATCCTTTCCAATAAATATCTTGCAATAAACCATATATATTACTTATTTTAGAAACTATTTCTATGAATTTTTTATTATTTGAAATTATTTTTTCTTTTAATTGGGTATTTTCGTCATTTTCTGAAATTATTGTCCTATTCAATTGGGCTCTATCTCTTGTTTCAAATAATTCTTTTAAAGAAAGATTAGAAGATGTTAATTCATCTTTATTATTTTTTTTCGGTTCAAAATAAATGCAGTTGAAAAATTTATTATTTATGTTAGTTATATTAAATTCAGAATTATTGAGAAGTAAAGATATTAAATTTTTTGATAATTCAGCCCTATTTAAATCATTTGTCATCATCTCATTTAATACTGGGAAATTGTTTATATATTGTGTAAAATATAATACATTATTTTTATTTTTTAATAATTCATCTTTAAATTTCTTAATTATATCGATATCTTTCATCATTTTTAAACTATTTCTATTTCCAAATTTATTCATAAAATCAATGCATTTTTCCAAGTTTAAAATATCTCCCATTGTTAATAATCCATTCTCAAATATGCCTGGTAATTCTTGAATAGTCCTACAATCTTCAATTGAATTATTAAACAGAAAATCTATAGAACTAGGCTGATTTTTTATTAAATGAAGTATTGAATAAAACATATTATTATCTTTATCCTTCTTATTTACATCAATTTCATATTTTAAAAAAACATCTATACATTTTTGAATACTTTGAACTTTTTTTTTTGTTGTTAATTTTTTTATGACATAATCCAAATTTTTACTAAAATCCGTTTTAATTGCTTGCATTTTATTTATGAACATCTGAAAATCTTCCGCAATTTTTAAAATATTTTTTCTTTTTATAAGTATTACCAGATCATTAAATAATTTAAATTTATCTTTTACTTTTTGTAAATTTAATATTACAATATCAATATCAATTTCTTTTTTTAATTCTTCTTCCCGATTTACAAATGGCATAAGACACATTTCTAAAATATTATCCTTTGTATCCTCAATTTTATTTTTGGAAAAAATATCTTTCATTTTTTCAAAACTTTTTATTGCTAATCTAAAGGCTTTATCATCATCATATAAATTATTATTTTTTATATTATTATATACAGTTATAAAAAAACTACTTTGATATCTTTTTCCAATTTTTTCAAAATCTTCTCTTAATCTTGTTATATAATTATTATATTCAAATACATATTTATTTGTATAATCTTTTATTGTGCCCAATTTTATGTTTTTTATAATTAAATGTAATTCATTTATATCTTTATAATATTTATTACGGAAAAATAGTGTAATTTCATCTAAATATGATTGCATTTGATCTAATGCTGATTTAATTATTTCAACATTTTTAACTAATAATTGCAAATTTGCTTGTGCTTCTTTTTCATCTAAAAGAGATATTAATAATAACCTTTCATATAATTGTTGTTTGTTATTTGTCTCGATAAAATATGAAACTATATTAAAATTAATATCTAAATCTTTTATCTTTTGCATTTGGCTGGATATAACCATAAGTGTTTTTTCAATGTATCCAATATCATTTCCATTTTGAATATCTTCCTTAAAATTACCACTTTTTACAAGTCCAGATAATAATTTATAATTATTTGTTTCTTTTAATTCAAAAAATTCGGACTCTTGTATTAGATATTTCCCTAATTTAGTTAATATCTGCCCTTTTATTTTTGGAGATTTATTAATTAATTCTAATAATGCATTTACATTTAAATTCCAATTATCAGTATAGAAATCAATAATTTTATTGAGAATAGGTTCAGAAGTATTTGGATATTTGACTAGAGTACAAAATATTTTATCTATTAAATCTTTATTTACATTTTTAAGAACGACTTCTGTTAAAAATTTTTCTTGATTATAATTTTGTCTATCCGAGAAGTATATTAAATCGGCTGTATCATTAACAAAATTTGTGCATCTATCAGCAGTGTAAGTATTTAATAATTTTTCATATGCTTGTTGCATCGCACATATCGGACTATAGCCAAACTGTTTTTTTTTTGGATCTTTAGAATTATTCAATAATTCAAAAATTATTCTGAAATATGAAATATCTTTAACCAAATCACATACTTTATTTGCAAAAATTAAATAATTTTTATTGAAAATTCTCACAAAATCCATTTCATACCATTTTTTCATGAATTCATTATTTATTTGTTGTAAATCAATTCCTGATATAATATCAGCTTTTCTATATTTTGGTAAATCAAATTTATCATCGTTGTAATATTTATCCTTTTTTATAAAATCAAGTATTTCAATATTATTCATTTTGTGATTTTTTGCCAAATTTAAATAATTGTTATGAATAATTAAATCAATATCACTTTTTACAGTAAATTTTGGATAATTTTTTGTTATATCATTTATAATATTATTTATTATAAATAATTGTTCATTATTTGAAATATTTCTACCGATGTATTTATCTATTATGTTTGGAAATAAAGAAATGAATTTTTTATTATATTTTTTTTCGTGAGATAATAATGTATTTATTGCCATTTGTATTTTTTGTAAATCATCTTCACTTTTCGGGGCCACTATTTTTTCTATATCAATACTTTTTCCATCTAAACTTTGATTAAAATATTCAATATTTTCATTGATTATTTCTAATAAAATCAAGAAATCTCTGCTATAGCTTAATATACCAGTTAAATCATCGAAAGAATAATCTGTTTTAATTAATTTTATTATTAGATTTTTAGGTAATACTAACTTTTTAAAAAGATTTTTATGGTAATAGATTTTCTCCTTTCATTGTATTGGGAAGAGAAACAAAATAAAATGCACTACGAAATAATTCGGTATGTGAGTTTATTGCTTTTGACTATCTATGACGTACTGGTCTATGTGTTGCCAATAGACTTACGCACAAGTCCGGGTTTCATTCTAGCAAATGTAGCGATCTTGACAACACTTGTTCTTGCTATACCATTTGTCTCATATAAGAGAAACGACACAGAAGTGAAGCCATGGAGAATGATAGCGGAGATGACGAACACGACGCTGTATCTTTCCGTAGCGATGGTGGTGATATACATAGGCATGTTCGTGCTGGTTGCTGCGCTTGAAGAACTTTTTGGTGTAGGGCACAATAGGGATTGGTCTGGTCATTTTTTGGAAACACTCTTAATACTTCCTTGGGGATTTTTAGGACTTGTCCTTTTGATGTCTGTTCCTAATGGAGAAGGGAAACATAGCGTAACAAATGACATCCCCAGTTTCTTGAAAGGTCTTGTAAAATGTATTATCTTACCTTTCCTTTGCCTATATATATCAATCCTCTATGTCTACCTCTTGCAAATTATTATTGATTGGAAACTGCCGAATGGAACGGTATCATGGTTAGTCTCTGTTATAATGGGATTATATGTCGTTTGTTACGTTACATTCTATCCTTTGTCTACTGCAAAGAACAATTGGTATTACACTCTTTTACATCGTGTCCTTCCGATATGTATTTTGCCGCTACTGGTTTTGATGACCATAGGTCTTGTTCGTCGCTTTAGTGACTATGGTATTACAGCTCCTCGCCTGTATCTTCTTACTGCCTTGCTATGGTATTATCTTATAGTGATTGTGGCGCTTGTTTCTCCTAAGATTCGATTTAGATGGATCTTCTCTTCCTTCTGCTTTTTGTTCCTGCTGACATCTGCACAACCACTAAACTATTATACTATCAGTAAATACGTATTGGTTTCGCAACTCAAAAGACAATTGTTACAAAACAACATTCGATATCCATTACATAGAGATGACTACTATAATATTATAGACACAAAGAATTTATACGATATAGAAGCCAAAGGGAGGTACGTTAGATGGACATATGGGGAGGATGCTGTGGATAAGTGGTTGTTTATTAAAACTAGTGGAGCAGCCCACAAAACGCATTTGCGGTCAAAACAAAGCAGCCATAGTGATAAAGACACTACCAATCTACCTCAGAAGGACAATTCATGGTGCGTTGCATACCATCGAGAGTCCACGAAACCTATTCCTATTCCTCAAAATTATAAGGCTGTGCAAAATTATAAATTAGCCAATCCTTATATGAAAATTCCTTCTTCATATCTGCAAAACGGGAAATTGGGCGTATATGATGATGACAAACGATATTTCGAACTGGACACGGCTGCTATTAGTAAAGCTAATAAATCTCATATAATGCTTACATTAGATGAAGAGATGGCTGGATTGCAGGTTTTGATACCCAATACCGTTATCATTGAAAGGCTTGGTGACGAATGGTTACTTGTAGATATTTCAGGTTTTTTATTCTCAAAGTAATCTATCGACCGCTGGCTCGTGACGAGTCGGCGGTTTTTCTTTGTCATCTACCTACGGTCTACCTCTTTCTGTCACGTTTGTTCGCCCTGGACTAAACAGCTGCGTACTTCACTATACCTGCCGGTGGCTGCAACTACCTCCGGTGGGTGACTACAGCCCTTTGCTGTACCGGCTGCACATACACCCTGCGA
>JAJJKF010025993.1:0-10468 GCA_023805525.1 Ostracodinium dentatum
CAAAATCATGCAAGAGAAACAAAAATTCCGGTTTCTGATATTATTTTGGAATTTACTGTAATGAATATAAATAAAGAGGAAATTAAAAAACAACCGGAGGCAGGGGTTTATATATATGGATTGTACCTGGAAGGAGCGTCGTGGGACGAAAAACTTAATTAATTTTAAAATATATCTATTTATCGAAAAAGAAAACAATCATAATTATTAATCTTCAATTTGTGTTAATAATGAAGTACCTCTTAAGGTCCAATATTCTTTCTTGAATCTACTAGGTAAATCCACATCAATTATTTTTTCATTACTATTTCCTGAAGAAGCAATAATGGAAGCTCTTTTTCCTGTTTTAAACATAGGACAAGTATATATATATATTTCTTCTCCTTCTTCTGCATCATCATCTTCTTCATCTTTATCATTTTTTTTCTCCTGTGCAGTCTTAAACCAAATCACAGGCATATTAAATCTCATTTCTCCTTCTTTTTGATCAATCAATCCAAGTTTTTCGTCCCACGACGCTCCTTCCAGGTACAATCCATATATATAAACCCCTGCCTCCGGTTGTTTTTTAATTTCCTCCTTATTTATATTCATTACAGTAAATTCCAAAATAATATCAGAAACCGGAATTTTTGTTTCTCTTGCATGATTTTGGTAAACACCAGTAATAAATCCTTGCGGATAAAAGAGACCACTAATCCAATATGCATAAGGATGCCCATTAACCAGCCAATCTCTTATAAATTCTATTCTTTTTTGTAAATCATTTTTCCATGATATAAATGATTTAAAACTACTATAACCTATTTTTTGCCAAGCTAATGGTATTCTGTTCATTAATAAACTATTATATATTTCATCTGATTCATTGGACATTATTGTAGTACCTTCTATCGCTCCTTTTAATTCTTTTAATGATGATTCTATTTTAACTATTAAATTATTATATCTATCTATTTCTTGATATAAGACAATTGTCAAAGGATGTTTTAATTCATTATCATATATTTTATCATGACATTTATTTCTTTCTTTTTTATCTATAACTTCAATTTGTTCACTAAATATATTATTAATAATTTCTAACACAATTTCATTACTAGTTTTTCCTCCTGATTTTTTATTAACTTCTCTGGGTAATACTAAAGTTAAATTACTTAAAAATGAATCACTCTCTTTTAATTGATAGACAATATTCGCGTTATCATTTAATCCGAAAATTTGCGGGTCATCACTGGGGGGTAAAGTTGTAATATATTTTTGATATTCTCCTAAAGTTTTATATGCCGGGATCATATATTCTCCAAAATTCATTTCAATTTCCTCATTTAATTCTTTTCCATAGGCATCTTTTTTTTTATCGAACAAAGTATCGTTAATAAATTTAGCTAAAGTACTATTCATAACAATTCTATCAGTTTCATCAACTATGCTTCCACCATAAGTAACTTCACCTATAAGATAAATAATGGAATCCCATGGAACTTCATCAACGGGTGCTTCTGATAAATATATATTTACCAATTCTGAAGAAGTATCAAAATCACCTTGATTGAAATCATATCTTAGGTTGAATCCGATAGGTCCGAATTTTTTTCTTTCTTGTAAGACGGCATGGAATAATGATAGACTATATAATAATTTTGTAAAATGTTGTTTTTTCACCAAATTATCTTTGTCCTGTTTCTCTTGCTCTTCTTTTATTTCCTCAGGTTTTTTATCTACGGTGCTTATTGGTTTTGTTTTAGGATTAGTTTTTTCTTCGGTTATCTCATTAAATAATTTTTTGATGTTAGCTTTAATTCCGCTCGGTGGCTCCGTGGTTAATTTTAATGAATTTTGTAAAATACTGACTGGGAAAGTTTTAACTGGCATCGAAGTTAACCATAATCTGAAATTGGTATTAACAACGTTATCAAAAGGATCTTTTTCTTTTTCTACTTTATTATCTTTTTTATGATGTTTTGCATCTTTATCTTTATCCTTATCCTTATCTTTATTTTTATCATTTTTATCTTTATTTCCTCCTTCATTATTTTTATCTTTTGTATTTGCTTGTGCTTCTTTTGCTTTATTTATATCTATAGGGGTGTCAGTATAATCCTGCTGTAATGATTGGACAATAGCCGCTAAATCCGGCATAAATGAGGTGAATAAATGGCAGTTTTGTAGTAATACCCATGCTCCATTTTTTATTCCATATTCTAATATGGCTTTTTTTGCTTCTTCTTCTTGACCTTGACCTAATGATATTATATAATCCTTAAATTCATAGGCATTTTTCTCTTCTTCAACTTGACCTTCTTCTTGGCTTTTATTACTTTTATTTTTTTCATCTGGATTGCTTTTATTTTCTTCGTTATTTTTTTCTTCTTCTTTATTTTCATTTTGATTTTTTTCTTCCGTATTCTCTTTATTTTCTTCGTTTTCTTTTTGTTCTTCTTCTTTTTTTTCTTCTTCATGATCCTCTCTTTCGTTTTCTTCTTTTTCTTCGTCCTCATTTTCTTCTCTTTCCAATTCAGCTAATCTTTCTAATTCCTTCAGTCTCATTTCTTCTTCTTTTCTCTTCAATTCTTCTTCATATCTTTCTTTTCTTATTTTTTCGAATCTTGTCTTGAAACTTAAGAATTCATTGGTCGGATCAGCACCTTTTGATAAAATGAAGATTATCGGAGTTTTCCAATCACTTTCTTGATATACTTCTTCTAATCTAGAAGGTGTAGTATCTATGAATAATTCTCCTAAATCATTTTTAACAAATTCTCTAACGAAATAAAGAAGTCTTTCAGGCTTATAAATTTTTATTAATAATAATTTAAGAAAATCTTTTCCTAAAATTGTCATAATACCACCGACTGATTCAAAAATAGGTTTTATTTCTGAATCAAATGATTCTTTTAAATTTGTTATTTTTTCGAAGGCTAATTTTACTTCTGCTAGGCGATTTTTGGTGACATCGGACAAATTTAAAAAGTTAAATTTATTTTCAAAATAAAGTAGGGAATCCCATTGGAATTCTGAGAAAAATGCTTTATCGGGATTTTCCGGCTTTTCATTATTATCACTACCAGGACCTTTTACAAATAAGGAGAATTCATCATCAGTTACTATATTTTTTGATTTAAGTATATTAATATCAATTAAAAAGCTAAATATAGTTTTATGACTTTCGAAAATACCTCTTTTTATATTTTTGAAAATATCCTCAGTTATTTTTTTAACCAAAAATTTAACTCTTTCTGTAGTTGTCTGTTTTACTCCTTCTTGCTTATACATAATTGATTGTATAAATATTTTTTTGAAATATTCAAGACTGAATTGATACATCGGGTCAATTTTGCTCATTGAAGCAACAACAAAATATAAAATACTTCCTCTTTCAGCAATCGGAACGTATTCATTTCTTAATTCATTAATTTCATTCTCAATTTGAATATTACTTTTCATATTAATTGATATTTCATCACTAAGGGCTTTTCCTGTTTCTAATTTTACAATAAGTTCTTCAGCATCCAATATTTTTTCTTCTGGTGTTTCTTTTAAATCATGTAATATTTCTTTACTATTTTTTGACATTTTATCATTCATTTCACCCATTTCAGCTATAATTTTATCTCTCTGTTCATATTTTTCTCTTCTTTCACATTTGAAAACTTCACTTAATAATTGTTCACTAAGACCACTTTCAGTAACTGTGAAATTCAAAATGTTTAATTTGATGTAATATTCCGGGGGATAATGGGGATTACTCATTTTAGTGGTGAAAATCATTTTAAAAGTATCACAATATTCTTTATCACTTCCATTAAAATTCATTTTTTCCAAGCCGGAATCATCAAGGAATACAGCTTGATTCATTATAGGTGAATAAACCGTATCAATTGTTTCTGTTACATTTTCTAATAAAGTCAAAGAACCTTTAATAATATCGTTACCAATTCCTTCTAATTGTGCTTTTAAATTTTCCTCTTTACAATCTGCTTTATATACATTTATTACACCTTTATATAATTTTTTAATCCATTGATTTCCCTGCAACTGCGGATCTATAAACAACGGGAATTTTTTATTATTTGTAAACATTATAGCATTTTCGATGGACACAGCATCATTGGGTAGTCCGTTCATTGTCCATTGTCTTATTGCTACTGCATCACTCATTATTTTTTCTAATGAATAATCTTTTGTTACTTTTATATTATATTTAGCACATAATTCTAATAAGGTATTTAATTGCCTTTTTCTATAACTACCAGAAAATGGAGACAGATATGATATGAATAAAGAAGACACAACTATATCACCTAAGAAATTATTTTCTTCATTATGTAATTGTACTAATTGTTCATTCCATCTTATATTTTCATCTTTTAATAATAAGATAAGTTTTGATGCATTGTTTTTTCTTTGAGTATTCAAATTTTTTTGTTCTTGAAGACTATCCAAAGTTTCTTGAGAAGTCTTTTTTTCTTCTTCTAATTTATTCAGCATTTCTATAGCCTGGTTTTCCTCTTCTTTTAATTTATTAGCATTATTTTGCAATTCTTTTAAAGTTTTTTCCTTCTCGGCAAGTTCTTCTCTTAATGGTTTTAATTTTTTATCCGTTTCCCAAAGTTGTATAACGCATTTACCCCATATGTATAATGTCTGATGAGTTTCGGAAAGTTTTCCTAATTTATCTTCAATTCTGGGCAATTCAGAATGATATTTTTCGAAAACTTTTGGAATTTTTTCGTAAACATATTTTTTAAATTCTTCTATAACATTTTCGGTGATTTTATCTAAATTATTTTTAATATCATAAATTTTTTTACTTTCTTGAAAGACTTGAAAAGCATAAGATTTGTCATCTGCCTTTGTATGTCGGCCATTTAAGAAGAATGCTAAAGCCTCTGGAACAATCCATTTTAATTCATTTGTTGCTTTTTCTTTAGCAAACATTGATAAAGTATCTGAACTTAATTTGGTTTCAACTTCTTTCTTAATTTTTTTAAAAGCGGTCTCTACTTCATTTGCCTCTCCTTTTATTTTTTTAGCTAATTCATTTACTTCTGTCATTTTTTCCTTCGTTTTCCCATGAGCTTCATTAACTCTATTTCTTTGTTTTTGAACTTCTTCTTTTTGCACTTTTATTTTTTTGACATATCCTTCCAAATATTTTTCTTTATTAGCAATTTCCGGTTCTAATTTTTTTATATCTTCTTCTAATTTTATAATATCTTTTTGCGTTTTTTTGATTTTTTTTGTACCATCTTCCAAAATTTCAATTTTTTTCTGATTTTCGCTTTTTTTGGTTTGTAATAAAGTCATTAATAAATTATTCATATCTAAGAAAGTTTTAGGTGTTATATAAACTTTTCTTCCTAATTCATCAAAGAAATCATCTCTTAAGTTTTCTACCGAAGAATGTGCTTCACAAACTAATTTAACTAAAGTAGTTTTAATTCCATCTTCATATTGTAATGTACTAAATGATTTTTTACAACAGCTTTCTAGAGCTTTTAATGGCCATGGCATAAACCAATCTAGTATACAACAATTTATAAGAGCAGGGAATTTTCTCATTCTCACTCTTAAATTTTCTCCTACAGGAGAAGTACAAAATAATATATGCAAATTAGACTTAGTATTTTCCACAAACATATCATAAGTTAAATCTGGTGAGGGCTGAAGTGGTCCCATGGGGATAGCATATTCTGTTTCTAATAAACCGGGGATTTCACCATTACTTAGGAAGTTGTTTATATTTTCTAAAATAAAATCATGTCCAACATTATTATCATTTAATAATAGAACTAATGGATAATAATTTGATTTTTTAATTATATCTTTTATGATTTTTTTGAATTCGAAAGGACGGAAATCTCTTGGAGCGTTGAAGGTCATAAACCTATCACTTTGTCCTGTCATTATATAACTTGCTAGCTGACATACAGTTTGCTTACCGCTTCCTCCATGTCCAATTAAAACCATGTTTCCATGAGGTTGTCTTAAAACACGACAAACTCGAAGAATATGAGTTACGAAATAATCGAAAAATACTACATCCATTGGAGCAGTTTTATTTTTTGAATTATAAATCGAAACAAATTCATTTAATCTTTTGTACAAAATTTCATGATTTGCTATGAATTCATAAGGTCGGTTTGGTATCATTCCTTTATGTACTTCTCCATAGTAGATTGGGGGGCCCTTGTTATATAATTGATCATATGTATAATTTGTTTTAAATTTATTTCTTAATAGAGAGCAGATCATATCCCTGACTTCTTTTAAATCTTGAGCATTTGTTAATCTATCACAAAATACTCTTTCGACTTCATGTATCCATAATTGAATATAACTTTCTGAAGTATTAAAATATCTACTTTCAATCATTAGTATACCTTGGAAAATTCTACTAATATCCCTTAAGTTAAATATATAATGGAATTTAGAAGGTATAGGTTTCATATTTGTTAACATAAATTCATAAAGTTCAATAGTTGATGTAGTTGTTTCAATTGTATATTTTTTAACAACTTCACTAAAGATATTAACAGTAAAGAATCCTTTTAATATATTTTCAAATATATAATTCAAAACTTGCTTATTTGGTTGAGGGAAGCAAACCAAAGTGAAATGCCTGGTAAATCTGTCTGTTAACAAAGATCTTCCTCCGAATGGAGGACCTCCGGCAACTACCATATTAGTATTAGAAATATGCTTCCAGAAAAAGTTAGGCCTATCATACCAACCACCTTGGTCTAAATATTGTCTCAATAATTCTATAGGTGGATGAGACCCCCATTCATTTGGTTCCGGCATATTAATATCATCTATATATATTAAGCACTTTTTACCTCCTTGTCCCCATAAGAATTTTTTACCTCTTTCTTGCTCTAATTTATTTTCCAAACCTGATTGAATTTCTTTACTTGAGGTTTGAGCTGAAAAATTCATTCTTATGAAAGTCCATTCTTCTGTACTATTTAATTTTTTAATTATATTTTGAATTATTGCTGTTTTTCCGGTACCAGTTTCCCCCGTGACATAAACATTACATCTTAAATTTAATAAAGTTTCTAAAATAAAGGAATATCTCAAACTATCAATAGTAGGTACATATATAGAACTAAATGGCATTCCTTTAACGAATTTGAAAGGGAAATTTTCTGTTGTGAATTTAACGTAATCATGTTTTTCAAAATCATAGAAATGTTCCATGACAACTTGAGAACTTTCTAATTTAATTTCATTAAATTTATTTCTTATATAACTTTCTACTCTTGGACATCCTTTATTATTTACGCAACCGAAACATCCCCATATCATTGCTAAAGCAAAGCACATTATTATCCATTTTTTATATCTACCTAATTGCTCTTGATTATTTAATCCTTCCATTTCTCTTCCTTTGAATCCATGTTCAGTAGTTATATAGAATTCTAATAAATGACATAATGATTGTATCATACTTGATATAGTTGGTTTCATAAAGCAACATCCAGTTAAATATAGATCTTCAACATTATCAATTACTTCATCGACCTTATCTTCGAATAATTGATTTAAATAATTTTGTAATTCATTTGGTAAAATTGATTCATCTTTGAAATAGGTCTTCATCCAATAATGGGCATAGGGTCTCCAACCTAATTCCCGTGGACCGAAATATATAACTCCGAGACGGGATACAGTTGCTAATGAAGCTTTGGATAAATCTTCGACTTCGAAAAATACTTTCACATGTGATTTTAATTTTATACGTTCTCCGTTTGCTAAACATAAAGTTTGAGTATCATCCTAAGACTGAATTCATATTTTCAATCCATTTTGTATCTATGGGGCCATCTAATATAACTATCCTATATTTATCTTCTCCTTCATCTAATAAAGCTTTTTTCATTCTTTTTGTTGCTATACCATATTCGAAAATCTTTTTTTCTTCATTTTCTTCTCCAAACAATTCTCCCATAGTAATACTCTTAGGATTTATTATCCAAGTTTTAATTAATTTATATTTTTGATCAAAATGTTTTAAAAATTCTTCATTTATTGGCTCTGGTTCTTCCTTATTAGTTTTATTTTCTTCAGATTGCTTATTTTGTGATTCATCTTGATATCTATCCTTATTTTGTTCTGCTTCTTTCTTTTTTTGTATCTTTTCTTGTATTTCATTGTATTCTTTTCTAATTTTTGTACTCACTTTTTCCACTAATTTAATGACAGTACTTTTTCCCGAACCGGCCGGACCGGTTAAGCAAATCCCGAGACGAATATTCATAATATCTATTAATTGTTGACATTTACTTATTGTAAATGGAGATGGGTCTATATTATCAATTGTCATAACTTGATTTATATGCTCATTGAAAAATTGTGTCTGTGGTTCATCTAATTCTACTCCAGGGAATAAGTCTGTTAATAATGCTTTGAATAATTTTATATCTTCAGCGATAAATTTTGGGAAATTTGCGTCCTCTAAAGATGATAAAATTATTTTATCTTCATCTCTCTTTTCTTGTCCCATTTGTGATTTGATATTTCTTTTTAAATTTCCTGCCATGGATAAAACTGTTCCTAATGTTCTTAAAGTAAAATCATAATGATCTTGTTGACTTAATTGTTGTTGAGCTAAATCATACAATTTAAATAATTTTTTACTTAAAACATCTGATTCACTAAAACCTTCGGAATATAATTTAACTTGTGCTATTTTTGAAAATTCCGGTTTCATCATTGTTATAGGTCTGAAATTTGCCTTTAAGTTATCAGGTAATTCCGATCTTCCACTATAAGTTGGATTCATAGTAATAAAAACTCCACTTTTTCCAACTAATTCAATTGATTCTGTTAAAATTGTAACTTTTTTTTTCGCACTTAATTGTGCTTGTCTTATAGTGAATAATTGTGTGGCTATGACTGATAAGACTTCTAAATTGATACGATTGAATTCATCAAGACAAGCAAAAGCACCAAATTTATGCTTGCATAATCCACTAAATATATTACCTAATATTTTATAATCAATTTGCTCGGAACAATTGAATACAATACATTGAATTCCGAAAAATTTGGCCAAATCCTTGGTTGTTTCTGTTTTTCCTGTACCGGCCGGGCCACCCAAGGAGCATCCTAATTTAATTTGTAGTGCACTAGACATAGTTAACCATACTCTATCTGTTAAAGGAGAAATAACAATTCTTGTGCTAGGCCCGAAATATTCATAACCATAATCAAATTCATATTTTAATTGTTTAATTTTTACAATTAAATTTCTTTCATCTCTTGATATAAGATCAGTACTTAAAAAATATGCTCTTAATTGTTTTTGCCAAACGAAATCTTCTTCATATTCTAATTCTGACTCAATTAAACTTCCCAAAATATCTTTATAATGGACATGATGTGTAATTAAATTAGATATAGTCCTTCTTACATTTTTTAAATCTCCATTAAATTCCTTATTAACCATAGTAGAATAAGATAAAATAGCTTTCTCAATTCTCGAATACCATAAAATTAATGAATTTGATTCTTTGACCAATTCTTTTATAGCAGCCTCGGTACCTTCGCAGAATTTAATATGACTAACAGTTGCAACAACTTGTGATAAATTTAATGTCTTTTCTTCATCTTCTTTTTTATGTCTATTGTCTTTATCTTTATCTTCTAATCCACCATAAGTTACCCATATTTCATGTTTTACTGGATCTTTTATATCTTCGTAATATTTATATGCTTGTAACATTCTTTCTTTCATTGTTTCATTTATTTTTGTTTCTAAAACCCCGATCCATCTTGCTAAATCATCGTCGATTTTGACTCCTTTTTGAAATTTTAATTTTTCTTTTGCTAAAGATATTATACACATGATTTCTTTTCCAGAACCCATTGTTTGTACATAGTTTAAATCATATACATCTTCAAATATTTTACTCAAATATGGCTTAATCATTTCTATACCATCTTTTCCTCCTTTATTTTCCGAATTTTTTGAATTTGCTAACATAAATAATAAATCATCATTTGATATGAAGAAAAATCTTTCAAATTGTATTCTCATCTGTTTTAATTGTTCTTCTATTTTATGTTGTATTTGGTCCAAAATTTTCGCTTTTGGTGTCATACCTGTTTGCAAATCGACAACTCTGGAAATTGCGCCCTGGCCTATTTTATTTAAAGCTCCCTTCCAATCGACATCAACTTTGTCAAAACTTGAATCTTGTAAACTTCTTTTCATATCTCCACTATATATGATATTTTCTAAATGTTTGAATTTTTTCTGGAATGATTTCAGAAAATCTATTGCATTTAAATATTTTTCTAAATCAGCTTTTATAATAAAAGGATTTTTTTCTGGTTTAGTAAATAATTTTGCATATTTACTTGATACAACATTATTTATTTTACTTTGACAATTCTCTAATGCAGGTATCATTTCATGGAAATTATCTATCATTTTTTTTTCTAAATTTACTTTTAT
>JAJJKF010025994.1:0-10043 GCA_023805525.1 Ostracodinium dentatum
ATAGAACAGATTTATATAAAATATAATAAATCAAAATATTAAAAAAAAATAAATAAATTTTTTATTATATATTATATTAGAAATGACGAGCAGCATTATAAATTGGATAGTCGACAAATATCTTAGTAATATACTAGAAATAAACCAAGAAGAGACAAAATCTTCTTTATGGAGTGGTGAATTCGAAATGTCCAATCTTAAAATAAAGCCCGAAATTTTTACAAATATGAATTTACCTTATTTCGAACTAGTTCATGGTTATGTAGGGAAAATGAAAATATCTCTTTCTCTTCCGAGATTTTATTTATATCCAATTAAGGTAGAAATTGATAAAGTATATTTCCATGCTCGGCAAAAAAAATTAGAAACCTTAAATAAAAAAACAGAAATTGAAAATATGGAAACATATAAAAATAATCAACTTCAAAGCATTGAAGAACTAGTAAATGAAGTAAATAATTTGCAAAGTGAAGGAACGCCTGGGATGACCAGTCAAATTATAAATAACTTAGAAATAAATATAAATGATATCTGTATTAGATTTGATGACGAATTATCATATAATTTAATACCTTTTACATTTGGTCTTTTATTAAAAAATATCAAAATTAAAACTGTAGATAAAGATTTTAATGAACCCGAAGAGGGAGAAACTATACCCTTCGGGGAAATTAACAACAAAATAGTAAAACTGACTAATCTCTCTATGTATTTAGATACTTATGAAAATGAAGGAAAATTATTGCAATATTTTACTAAAATAATTAATACGGAAAAAACAGAAGTTAATGATGAAAAAATAAAGGCATTTTTAGGCCCGCCAATGCTTGAATATTATAGATATTGCTTATCTGAAACAAATGAACATATTTTTAATCAAAAATCTCATCAGTATTTGGTTTATAATCTTGGTTTTTTACTAAAATTATCTATGAATGAAAATTTAAAAAATGGCCATCCTCAATATGCAGTTGATTGTCAATTAAACGATATTTTAACATCAATGAGTTTGGTCCAAATTAAAGCAGCAATGAAATTACTGGCATATCAAGATCTAAGCTCCAAATATCAATTAGGTCTTTCTAAAGAATATTATGTCAAAACAATTAATGAACAGGAAAAATTAGATTATATAGAAAATTATATTGAATATTTCCGAGCTACATATGGATATAAAAAAAATGAACAACAAGCTAAAATATTGAAGCCTGCATTAACTCAAGTAGAAAATGGTCTAAAATATGAAGATATTCAAATAATGCGGGATGCAGCAAAATATAAAATGTTTCATGACAAAGAAATTGATAAAATTGATGAAAAAATCCAGACACTAGAGGGGGGAACTGGATTTTGGAGCTATTTTTCTAGTGGTCCCACTGAAGAACAAAAAAAAGAGATTGAAGAATTGAAGAAACAAAGGGAAAAATTAATTAATGAAAATGTAGATGAACTAGTAAAAGAGCATTTGCAAAAAATAAATCAAAATTCATCAAATGAAGTTGATACTTTACGTGATGTACCAGACAGTTTTTGCCTATATAAAGTGAATTTATCTTTGCCTAAAGTTATCTTTGATATTAACCGTCAAGGGGAGGAAAAAATGATTACTATGGAATTCAAAAAATTTAACATCGTAGCTGAAATGAGAAAAAAAGGACAATTTTTCAGTTTACTTATTGATAATATACTTGTTAGACAATATCAATTAAAACAAGATAATGTATATCAAACATTAATGGCTTCTATTGAACAAAAAAATGATGTAAATATAAAAGATGAAAAAGATAAGCAAGGTGCACTTTATATAGAATTCGAAAATAATCCTAAATATGAAAAATCTGATTTTAGATTTAAATTTAGAAATACTAAACGTTTGGTAATAACTATGAATTTATATAGTATTCAATATATATTAAATAAAGTATTAGAAAGTTTAGCTACCACTATAAGCAAATTTGGGTCGGAAAGATATATTGGAACTGGTGAAATACAAAATTTAATAAAGTCTGGATTTGAAACAAATTATATAAGTGGAGGATATCAACATTTTAATATAGATTTAGATATAGTTATGAAAAGTCCAATTATATTATATCCACAAGATATTTTAGATAATTTAAATTCAAAATGCCTATTTATTAGATGCGGTGACTTTGAAATGGTATCTGACCTCCCGCCAAGACAAGATTTAAAAAAGAATTATGAATTAATTCAGGATAGAGCTCAATTGTTCGATATTTATAAAATGAAAATTACCAACTTTTGCATGGCTACACTAGATGATTTTGATGGTGACTTCAGAAGTCTAGCCACTGCAAAAGGATTAAACTTAGTAGATGATATATCTGTTGATTTTATTTTTGAACAAATGTTTGAAGCCAAAAATAAATATTTTGAAAAAATGAAATTTTGTTTAAATATAGGAAAATGCAAATTCATATTAAGAGACACTCAAGTCATATTTTTCATTGAATTACTAGAAAAAATGCAAAAAACCAATAAAATATTATCATTTGATTTAGAAAACAAAACATTATTAGAAATCGAAGAAGAAAAGCAAAACAAAGAAGACAAAGAAAAGGAAGAAAATGAAAAATTGGAAAAAGCAAAAAAAATCAAAGAAGAAGAAGAAAAAAGGCAAAAAGAAGAAAAAACCAAAAAATTAAATAAAGAAAAGCAAGAAGAAGAAGAAAAACAAAAAAAACAAGAAGAAGAAAGACTAGGGAGATTAAAAGAAAATGAAGATCCTCCTTATCTAATATTTGAATTTATGTTAGAAAATGTAGAATTATGCTTAATGAAATCAATATCATTAAAAGAAAGAAATATTTTATCAAAAGTAAAAATATTAGATTTTGATAGAGATTATAGGGATTTTATTGCATTAGATCTTAATCAATTTTATTTAGGTGTTCTCATGACTGAAAAAGGGAATATGAATGTTGATATAACTATGGAATCAACAGGCGTAAAAGACAAAGAAACAATAATTTTATCAGAAGATAATCCAAGTGGAGAGCCTTTAATTAATAAAGCATTTCAAGATATGATAATAATGTATTCACAACAGAAAAGGATTCCTCGT
The DNA here is from genome assembly GCA_023805525.1 of Ostracodinium dentatum. Lineage (NCBI taxonomy): Eukaryota > Ciliophora > Litostomatea > Entodiniomorphida > Ophryoscolecidae > Ostracodinium > Ostracodinium dentatum. The sequence continues at coordinate 3,086 of JAJJKF010025994.1, forward strand.
GCAGGACAAAAACAACTTTTTCTTAGGATGCAAAGTGATCATTTAAAAAAGAAAGGCCTTATAATAGAATTTGAGCATAAAAAAAATGAAGAAGATCAGCCTAAAAAAGTTGCAAAATTTATGATAATAAATTATAAATATAATGGATTGACTAAAAATCAAGAGGTGAATATCGTTTTACAAAAAATAAGAATTTGTTTTTCAATGAGTGCTATGGCAAGATTATATCAATATTATAATTATTATTATGGAATGTATTGCCAAAGTAATGACGACATTGCGCTTCTTTTGGCCAATCTTGAAGAAAAGCACAAAAAAGAGAAATTAAAACAAAAATTAAGATATGATCCAAAATATAGTTCTAAGTCACTTGATAGAATGAGTGGTTTAAGTGATATTTCTAGTCAATTTGGCTCTGAAATAACCGAAGTAGAAGAAGTAAATATATTAGAAGAAAAGAATCAAAAAAATAAAATTTGGGGAAAATTGGCGCATGATTTAAGTAAAGATTTAAAAGCTTTAGGAAAAGATTTTGAAAATAATATAATTGATACAAGAATAGAAAAGGAAGTAGAAGATTCAATTAATAAGAATAAAGAAGAACTAGCAAAAATATTAACAACAACAAGAGAAAAAAGTAATATGAAAATAACATTTGAGATGAAAAGAATAAGATTAGAATTTCCTTTAGATGATACAAAATCAAAAACTAAAGCATTAAGATTCGATTTCAATTTCTTAAGCTCAATATTAATGGACAGTGAATATGATTTAACAAAAGATGGGACAGGACATGTAATAAGCTACAAATATTTATCAAATAACATGAAATTATGTGCAAAATTTATAAATATAGAATTTAGTATAGGCAAATTCCAAAATAATACTTATACAATAGAAAATATATGTGATCAAATGCTTAAAGGTTTTAGATTTGTGACAAATATTAATTCATTTTTATTGTTGCCCCACAGGGAAAAGAGCGTTATGGCCATAGATGTTGTTTTTGAGCCACTTATATTTAATATTGGATTCAGACAAACTCAAGCAATTCAGCGATTTTTACCAAAGTTAAGCCAATTTTTAACTGATATGTACAAAGAATATGATGATCCTCTAAAGGAATTAAATAAAAAAGAAAACGATGATATGAATGAATTTTTATTAGAAAATGATGAAAATAATATTATAAACGATAATAACGAAAATATGATAAATCTTGAAAATAAAGAAGAAAAATTAGTTAATTTATCTGAAGAAGAATTAGAAAAGAGGCAATTAATTAATAAAAAGAAAATAGAGAGATATAAAATTAAACAAAAGCAATTAGAGGAAAAAAAATTAAAAGAACAGAAAAAAAAGGAATTAAAAGAAGAAAAAGCAAAAGAAGTAAAAGCAACAAGTAATATAGATAATCTAAATAATATGATGGATATCAATGTAGTCTTCGAAAAATTCTCCTTCAAATTTTTAGACGATTCTGGCGCATATTTAGTGTCTTTGTTAAATATTGAAACAAGGCAAATCCTTGTTAAATATATACAAAATAGTAACCCAGATTCAGTAGAAAATATTAGTAATTTGATATTAGAAAGTGTCACAAGAAAAGAAATTCCTTTAGAAAATTATGATATAAAAGGCTTGTCTTGGTATATAGAAGTGCAATTTGATACTTCGATTAATTTTTATAATGATAGAATTAATAATTGGGAACCAATTATAGAAAGATATAGTGGAGTGTTAAAAATTGACCAAGTTACTTCCTTTTCAAGAATGAGAATTTATTTTAATAGTAATGATTTTTTCAATATGAATATTTCTATATCTTCTATGAATGTTTTAAATCGAGTATTAAAAAAATTTGGAGAAGATGAAAAAAAATGGGATAAAGAAATAAAAGAATTGAATGACGTAGCACAAAATAGAAGTGAAAGAATTGCAATAGAATTTTTAAATTTATCTGGTATGGAAATAGAATGTTGGCTTGATGCAGCGGAAAGTGAAAATAATATAAATAATAATAATTCATATAAATATATTTTAGGTATTGAAAATAACAGGGGGTTGGTAGGCATAAGACAATTATCTCAAATTTATCAAAATCTATCTGAGACTCAAACAAAAAGTAAAAAAGATAAATTTTCATTTAGAATCAGAGGATATGTTCCTGTATATCATAATGATTTTTCATCGAATTATACTACAAGTTTCAGAATGAAAAAAGATAAAATTGCAAAAGAAGAAGTTAGATCTCTATATTCAAAATTGAAAAAAAATCCAAGAAAATCAACAAAAGAAAATAAAATAATCAAAGATATAAACAATGAACCTTTATTACCTAAAACAAATATAGAGATGAGATCTCATAGTGAAATATTAACAGGACTTTTAGCAGATGATGAAGAAAATCTTATGAAAGAAAATGAAAATGATAATGAAATAGATACTAGCAGTGGAATGAAAGAAAGTAATATTATTCAACAATTTGATGATAAGTTATTAAATGAAGAAGTAGAAATTTTAATAAAGATTAGACAAAATGGAACTATGAAAAGTATAGTATTTCAAAGCAATATCTTTATTTTTAATAATTTGGAAATGCCTATCTGTTTATCATTTATATCTCCTAGCGATTTTCGTAACAAATATAATTCTAATGATGACAATATAAAGCATCATTCAGAAAAAAACAATAAAATTATACTTAATAGTCGTAAAAGAACATCAATTCCTCTTAATTATATTATTAATAAATATAGAGTATATGTTTGTTTTCATGATAAACAAAATGAAGATAACAATTATTCTTTGTTGTATGAAAATTTCTGTAATTTGAAACAAAATTTACTTAATTTTATAAAATATAATGAGGAGAATTCTCCAAATTATAAAGGAATAAAAGGAACTATTTTACAAGATAATTATTCAAAAATAGTTGAAATTGCTCAAAGTAATAAGAAATTTTATATAAGTAGTAATTTAATCATACAAAGAGGTATAAATGATATAATTAAAGAAATGCCTCTATCTATAGGAGAAAATAATAAGCTTATATCAGGAGATAATAAAGATCTAGATATTCGAAATAAAAACATTGATATATTAATAGAATCTTTAAAATATGATTTTTATTGTAAAACATTTTCATATCTTTTTATTTTGGATGAATCATTAATGATAGAAAATAAAGTGCCTTTCAATGTGAAATGTAAACTTTCAGGTGCCGAAGAAAAAGAAATGACTATAAGGCCTTTGAAAAACAAAGAATTTTTAGATATTAATCAAGCAAAGACAAATTTACAAATATTTATGGAATATCAAAAGAAAAAATTTGTTTCTGAAATTGTAAATATTAAAGAATTTGATAATAAAAATGAAAATATAATCAACACAAAAGAAGCTGGAGAAGAAGATGAATCTGACGTTGCACAAATTCAATTATTCGACGAAGAAAATAAAGAAAAATATATTGAATGTAATTTAAAATTCGAAAATAATTTAAATAATATGAATTTGGAAGGAGCCTATGAAAGAGAATATGAATATTGTCTACATTCCTTCCAAAATAAAAAAAAAATATTATTTTATTCTAGATGCATTGTTATAAACAAATCAGATTATACATTATATATGCTTGGAGAAAGTGAAAAGAAAAAAGAAAATGATATAAATCAATTAGATAATTATAACTATAAAATTATGCCAAATAGTATAAATTTAATAAATACAAAAGATATTAAACAAACTTTCAGAATAAAAAGTGAAGAAAGTGAATGGTCTGAAAAATTTAATATTAATACAGTGGGAAACACCGGTGTAACTTCATTAAATGTCGTCGATAAAAACACTAAGAAAACAACCATCTTAGATATAGGAGTAAGTATTCCCACATCATGGTATTTTACTAATTCACTTTTGATTAATATTGAACCAAGATTTTTATTCGTGAATAAATTAGGACTAGATATTGAATATAAACAATATAATAATAAAATAAGTAAAATTGATAATGATAAAAGTACATTATTTGAAAAAGCTGTTTTAAAAAACAATGAAAGTATTAAATTAAGTACTTTAAAAGCAAATAAAAATATGAAAAAAATGATACAAATTAAATTTGATGGTTCCGAAGATTTTTCATGTCCGGTTGATTTAGAAGAAATGGGTGATATTGATTTGAAGATTCCCATAGATGGAAATATGAAAAAAATAATCGAAAAAAAAAATGAAGAAATTGACAAAGAAATAAAAAAACTTAAAAATTTAGAAAAAAAAAAGAAAAAAGAAGAACAAAAAAAAGAACAATTAAAAAAAGAAGAAATTGCAAAAAATATCGAAAAAGATAATGAAGACGATAATGAAGAATTTGAAGAAATGGAGGAATTAATATCTACCGACAGTAAAAATAAAAATATTATTAATGAAGAAAAAGTTATTATAAAAGAGGAAAAAGAAGAAAAAGAGGAGAAATTGTTAACTCCTGAAGAAGAAAGAAAAAAAAGATATGAGAAAAAAATCAAAAAATTAGAAGAAAAAAAAATAAAACCAAGAAAATATGTTATTTTTAAACAAGAAGAAAAAAATTATTTATTAGTTCATTTAGTAAAGTCTGCATATGGAGGTTTAATTTATATAGTTTTATTCCCTCCGGAATATCCGCAATATATTATATCAAATGAATCAAAATATAAATTAACTTTTAAGCAAAAAAAAGATGAATTTTACAAAGAATTCTTTACTTTAGACGCAAATGAATCAATTCCATATGTATGGGGTGATTCATTAAAAAATGAAAAATTATTAATAGCCATGTTGGGAAAAAATCAAGTTGAATTAAATTTAAACGAAATAAAAATAGTAAAGAAGCAATTTGATATAACTGAAAAAGGTGTTTCTAAAGATAATAAATTTTATTTCCAAACAATTATAGAAAATAATAAGACAAGAAAGTTAATAATTAAAAATGAAGATATAAAAAATATTAATAGAGGATATTTTCTCCAAATTCTTAAAGGACAAAGAAAATCATATAATATGAAATTTAATATAACTGCAAAAGGTTTAGGTTTATCTATCATAAGTAATGAGCCAAAGGAAATATTTTATATTTCATTATATGGTGGAATAATTGATGGTCAAATGTTTACTTTCAAAAAAGATGGTTGTGATCATTCTATCACGAATATAAGACTAGTTTTGAAGAATTTCCAAATAGATTATTGTTTAGAAGATAACTTTAAAAGCATGATAATTCCAGTTAAACAAATCACACCACAATCTGAAGAAGAAGCAATAAAAAACAAAGAACAAATTGTTCCTCTTTTCCAAGGTATTATCAGTTATCATACGAACACTAATCCCTTAACCCAGGCTTCTTCGGACGAATTTCCTCAAATTGATTTTACTATACAACCATTTAAATTTAATTTAAGTCAATATCAGTTAATGAGTATGTTAACGTTATATAATGAAATAATGCCTGAAATAGATTTCTTCTTAGCAACACCTGAGCCACATGAAGAATTTAATAATATTGAAGATTTTATGAATTATATACTTGGTAAAGAAACAGATAAAACTGATGAATATATTTATGATCCAGAATATTATGATCCGGCTTTAGATCTAGCCCTGCCTTCGTTCCCAGAAGAAGTTATTTATGAGTCGGAAAATCATTGGATGTTCTTTATAAAAAATATAGCTATAGGTTCTTTAGATATAGTTATTTCGACACGTATCGATTTAAGCGCTTTTGGTAATTTCTTGCCTGGATTCCTCATGGGCTTACTAAGTGCTATTGGGAATGTTTTTACACATATAACAGATTATCATTTGAAATTCACATCTTTCCTTTATTTAGATGTATTTACAGATGTATGGAGTCTTTCGAGCCAATTAACAAATAATTATATAAGTCAATTAAAGAGAAGATTATTCAGAATTATAGGAAGTTTAGATATTTTAGGAAATCCGACAGGTTATGCCTCAGCAATAGGAGAGGGATTTATGCAAATTATAGAAGCTCCAAGAAAGGGGTTAATTAACGGACCGCTAGGGTTTGGGGAAGGAATAGCAAAAGGTTTTGGTACATTCATAACAACAGTAATTTCAAGTTCATTTGATGTCGTTGGAAAAATAACTGGAACTTTATTGAGTTCATGTGAAGTGTTACAAGGAACAAAAGCAGTTGAGCAACTTGAAGAAAAAGAACCTGAGCATGTTCTAGATGGTTTATTTAAAGGATTAAAAGAAGGAGCTATAGATTTATCTAAAGGAATTGGGGGTATCTTCTATAAATCATATGACGGAGCTAAAAAGCAGGGCGTCAAAGGGTTCTTCGTCGGACTTGGCTCGGGATTATTTGGGGCAGTTGTTTCCCCTTTCACAGCAAGTTTTAGAGTTGCCAATAATTTATTTGTTGGATTGAAAAACACAGCGAATATTTTTAATCCTAAATTAAAATCTGAAAGATTCAGATATCCTAGAACAATTGAAAAAACGGAAGGATTAAAACCTTATAATGAAGATAGTGCCACGGTACGTACCATTTTAGATTTCCTAAAAGAATATTCTGATCATGAAATAATTCATTATAGGCAATTTAATTATATCAGTCCAGGATTATCAAACAATGCTTCGTCTTTAATTTTGACTGATAAATGCATCATGGTAGTATATCAGGCAAAGGAAATTGTGTTTCAACTTGAATTAGAAAATATTAAAAAAATAGAAGTAATGAAAGAACCAAACAACACAAATTTCGATTTAATTTTTTATTTAAAAGATAATTCTAGAAACTTTATTACAACAAATGATTTAAATGTATGCACTGATCTTTATTTAATGTTTGAAAAAACAAAAGAATAAATATTTATTTATTATTCAAGGTAATTTTTGTTAATAATTTTAAATTAATTAATTAATTATAATTCGAAATCATATATATTACATACATATT
>JAJJKF010025995.1:0-10034 GCA_023805525.1 Ostracodinium dentatum
ATTAAGACATATGATGGAGTTCACTGGCATTATGAACCTTGGGATATGGATATTGCTCTTGGTAATAAGAACGATGGTGGTATTGCATTTGATCCTCCTATTGATAGAAATACTAAGTTACCAGGAAGTATGTCTACATATGCGTTCTCAGGAAAGAGTGATGATTCATCAGGAAGTCCTGTTACAAGAAACTGGTTATGGGATGCTCTTGAAAATTGGCCTTATTGGATGAATACTATAGTTCCTAAGACAGCTGATGCTCTTTATAAAGCAGGATTTACATATGATAATGTAAGTAAAATCTTTGATGAAAATTACGCAGATTCTTGGTGTGAAATTATTTACAATAAGAGTGGATTCTTCAAATATATAGAATCTAGTAATGGAGATTCAGAATGGTTAAATTGGTTACAAGGAGCTCGTACAACACATAGACACTGGTGGTTAAGTACATCGATGGACTATTATGATGCTATGTGGTTCTGTGGTGATTATAAAAACCATTATATCTATATAACTGCTAATATTCCAGAAAATAGTGGAAATTCAATTCATATTATTCCTAATAAGAGTACATTTATGACTACTGCTATTAACTATATGAATGAAGAATAGCAAGAAATAGATGATACTAATGTTACAGTTCAAGGAACACAACCTGTTAGTCCTAATGAACCATTAAATTATGAAGTTCCTAATTTAAATACTAAGGCTCCATTCTTTGTATATGGTGCTAATTTCATGGAAACTATTAATCTTAGTGAAATAGCTACAGGATTAGATGCTGTTGACGTTAATGGATGTTATTCTGATGTATTAGGTTCTGCTTTAAAGGAAATAAATATTGGTGTTCCTCTTACACAAGATGGAATTGGATATTTAGCTACAGCTGCTACTTTAGGTGGAGCTATTAGAGGAAGCGCTGAATCTTTAAGTAATCTTTAGACTTTAAACATTAGAGGACAAAGAAACTTTACAAGTATAAATCTTATTAAGAATAGAAATCTTACTGAATTATAGAATGTATATGCTATGGGTTCAGGATTAACTAATTTCTTTAGTTCTGATTCTGGAAATAGATTTAATACAATAGAATTACCAAGTACTGTTGATGTATTTGAAGTAAGTAATTCTACTTGGTAGAGTTTACAATTCTGGAGTGATACTCTTGTTAATTCTGATTTAACTTTAACTCCTTATTCACAAAATTTAACAGGAGGCGAGTCAACTAATATTCCTCCAATTCATACATTAAAGTTATTAGGAACTACTTGTTAGAATTATAACTCACTAGATTTAGTAAGAAATTGGTTAAAATCTATCGTTGCTACAGGAGATGATTTAGGAGATTATACTCTTGAAGCTGATAAGATATACTGGACTGAAGATACAGTTGGATAGGGAAATCTATTAACTTATGAAGAATTAGCATTAATAGCTCAACTTAATGTAAATAATTCAGAAAAAACTATTAAAGATAGTCTTAAAGGTTATATAGTTCTTAGAAATGAGAACAATACACAATTAACTGCTAACCAACTTACTTAGATTAAAACTTGGTTTGGAGATACTGTATTTAGTAGAAATTCTTCTGGACTTACTGTAGACCACATACTTAATAATGGATATGTCCAAATTAATATTGGTGGTGATGTAAGAATGATTAACGGAGAACTATATTTAAATGAAGGACAAAGAGCTGCATTAAATGCTACTAAATTTGCACTCGATCCATCTGATAATGAAAATGGAACTTGGTCTGTTTCTTATGCTTCTATTTCAGACGTACAACAAACTTCAGTTAGTGGTATTACTGAAAGAGGTATAAGAATCTTAAAAGCAAGTGAAAGTGCTGACCATCATAGTTATTTAAATACATCAGAATCTCAAGCTGGTGGTAATTATGACATTAAAGTTTGGTATACTTTAAATGGTATGTCTAGTCATGTAACAATTCATATGATTGGAGTATCTTATCCTTCTAATATAGGTTATGCTATTAATAATCGCGGAATGGCTCTGCCAAAAGTTTCACCAGCTGGAGTTATAATAAGATAGCCTGATACAGCATTTGATTTATATTTAAACTTAGCTAGTCTTAGTTATACTGCTACAGTATAGAATATAAGTCATACCATTTCAAGAGGATCCAGCTCATTTACTTATAATACTTCATCAGATAATGCTTCTAGAGTATGGGATGATTTATAGTTAGAAGTAGATAAGAGTACATCTAAAAAAGGATTATATTTGAATTGTAGTACAGGAATTCCTATTGATGATACTATTTATAAATATAATATAGAAAGTATTACTACATTTGATATGTTTCCTAATACATATCATGTTGAAAATGTTGTAACCTTAACTAGAATATCATCTTAAAATAAAATGATATTTTTTTTAATAATTTACTAAATATCGCTTGCGATATAAACGTTTGTTTGTTATAATATATATGTTCGTTTATAAATGTGGAGGTAGAGGTATATATGAAAAACGAAGTAATCAAAAAAAATTATTCAGAATTAGTTATTTACGAAGCAAAAGAAGGTGATATTAAATTAGATGTTAATCTTGAAAATGAAACAGTATGGTTATCTTTAGAACAAATGTCAAGGTTATTTGGTAGAGATAAATCAGTTATTTCAAGACATATAAAACATGTATTTGATGAAGGAGAATTAGATAAAACCTCAACTGTTGCAAATTTTGCAACAGTTCAAAGCGAAGGTTCAAGAAGCGTTGAGAGAAACATTGATTATTATAACTTAGATGTAGTAATAAGTGTGGGATATCGTGTTAAATCACTAGAAGGTGTTCGTTTTAGAAAATGGGCAACAGAAAGAATTAAGGAATATATTATCAAAGGATATACTATGGATGATGAAAGACTTAAAAATCTTGGTGGAGGAAAGTATTTCTATGAACTTTTAAAACGTATTAAAGATATAAGATCATCAGAAAAAGTATTATATAGGCAAGTTCTTGATTTATATGCAACTGCAATTGATTATAATCCTAAAGCCGAAGAAACTATAAAATTCTTTAAAATAGTCCAAAATAAATTTCATTATGCTGCTCATGGTAATACAGCTGCTGAAGTTATATATAATAGAGTAGATTCAAACAAACTATTTATGGGACTAACTAGTTTTAAAGGAGAACTACCTAGTATAAATGATATTGAAATTGCTAAGAATTATTTAACTGAAGAAGAATTAATAATGTTAAATAATCTAGTTTCAGGATATTTTGATTTTGCAGAATTTCAAGCAATGAAGCATAAACCTATGAGAATGAAAGATTATATTAACCAATTAGATAAAATACTAAATTCAATTGATGCTAAAGTATTAAGAAATTCAGGAAGCATTAGTCATAAAGAGGCAATCGATAAAGCAAAAACAGAATACAAAAAATATCAAGTAAAAGAATTAAGCACTATAGAAAAAGAGTATTTAAATTCTATTAACAAGATAAATGAAATTGCAAAAAGCCTAGATAATAAATAATTCTTCTTAAAAGGATTGTAACTGCATAGTAACCTACTTTACTCTTTTTAACACTATTTTAGTGTTTTTTTACAATTTTCAACATATTTTTTAAAAAATCATGATATAATACACATGAATGGTAGGTGTTCATATGTTGACAGTTAAAGAAACTAATCAAAAATTAGTTAAAGATACAATTGATAAACTTATTAAAAGTGGTACTTACAAAGATATTAGTGAAATTAGAAAGCGTAATCCTTCGCTACAGGAATTTTGTTTTAATAACAAACTTAGTTTTATTATGTATTCATTTTCATCACAATTTACTAATGAAGATTATCTAACCCTATTAAATCAATTAGAAAAAGAAATGCAAATGAATAAAGATAATGAGAATAAAATTGTTGAAACAAATATCAATGGTAATGTATTTGTTGATTATAACAATAGCAATGAAAATAAAACTTTGGTAGGAGTTGAGGAAGTTAATAAGCAAGATACTGATAGTGCAACATATGAGCAAGAACAAAAATTTGAAAAAAGAGAAGCAAATTTTCAAAATATAAGCGATATAGATACCAGTAAATTAAACAATGAACAACTACAAGACCTTAGTGTTATTGCTACCAATGCAGAAGCAACAGATAACAAAGAAAATACAGAGGTGTATTTTGATGAAAATGGTAGAAAGATTTATGAGTATGACGCTATTTGGCTTAAGAAAGGTGATAAGCTTGAAAAGATAAAACCTGCTAGATATTTTGATAAGCTCTATGAATTGGAATATGAGGAGCATTTTGCTAAGATTAAGCAAGCTCGTAAAGAAAAAGGTGAGAGTGTTGATAGAGTAGTTCAAAAAGCTTCAGGTTTGAGTAAGCTTGAAAGATTACGCCAAGCTGATTATATAACAAATGAAATTGTTACAAAACAACTTAATAGAAATTATCAAAAAGACACTACGATTTAGTAGTGTCTTTGTTTGATGTTATTATTGCTATTATTATTGCTAATGGCAGATATGCTATTATAAATGGTGCTAATAGTATATATGCTATTGTTTTTCCTGCATTATCTGCAAATAGTTTCATATTGCCTCCAAAGGACCGCTGTGGCGGGCGGCACCTATTATTACTTGATGTAATGGTGCCGACTGACACACTTTTAGTTGTCAGTCCTATAAATAATATAACATACTTGTAATACTAAGTAAACTATTTGAGCATAAACCATTTTTGCGAAACTGCATAACCTTGCTAAGCGAATCGCTACTCGTTATGAGCGTTTACCTTGCTAAAAGGGTAGTTATTCAAAAAATTAAAATCTATATTATATAATTTCTCAATAATTTAATTGAATTATCTTTAGAAGCAAATAAAAATCCATTATGTAATTGTAATTTATTTGTTGATCTTTTTTCACTTTTTCCACCAAATGGTTGAAAAGATTCAATTAATAACGGATTAGTTTTATTAGTTAAATCCCATATTTTAACATATAAATCTTCTCCGTAAGTTATTAAAAAGTTTTCATTTTCAGATATTTTAACATCTTTTATATATCCAGTTTGATGCGCTTGGAACGAATTAACAATTTCCATCTTTCTTATATCTATAAAAGATATATTCCCAGGTTTTTCAATATTTCCTACCAAAAAGCTGGCATCGCTGGCCACTGGTAGTATTCTATCACCACCTCTCGGGATTTCACCGATACTTCTTTTTTTTTGTGGTAATAATAAATCAAACAAAATTGTTTTTGGTCTTTCGTCTAATTTGTTCCCAGTCGTAGCAATAATTCCAGTATTATTCAAAAAACAACAATCATCACAATAAAAATTGCCTGGACTTTGCTTTATAGTATTTTTAGGAATTTTTCGTGTATTAGAATGGTCGAAATTCCAAGTAAAGACACTTCCATCTGTATCACAAACAATAAGATTATCTCCATATGAATTAAATTTCATTTTATTTATTGCATGATATATGGGCTTACCCCCATCATTAGCCTTTTTTTCTATATAATATTCGTCAATTATTGAGCTTATGTCTTTAAAAGGACTAAATGAATAAACAGAAATAACTCCTTTATTATTAGAACTTAAATATATTGGCAACTGTGGATGAGGTAATAATATTTTTGAATAAGTTGAAGAATCAACACTTGGTAGTTGATTATTTGATCCATTATTTACATTTGCAACTGTAGCTCTTGTTTTTTGTTGAGTACTAATATTTTCCAAATATTCCGAAGAAGGTATGGAATTAAAATATTTTGGAGGTAATCTAAGAAATTGAGGAAATTGGGTAAAAGTTTTCCTGGGGAGTAATATACCATGATATAGAATAGATAAAACTTCATTATAATTTTCTTGCATTTGTTTTTCTAATAAAGAATAATAATCTGCTACATATGAATTTTTATAAGATTGCTCCCAATTTTCCATTTCATCTTTTTCCATTAAAGTCAACAAAGAATCGGTTTTCTTTTTATTAACTACATTATTTAAAAAATTAATTTTTATATTTCCTTGTTGTCCGAATGATACGGCCATTTGGGTCATATCACAATTATTACAACAAAAATCATTTATAACTAAATTTTCATTTAAGTTAAAAACTTCATATCCAATTTTATGGAATAAACTTGATACTATATTAATACTAGACATTGTATAATTGCTCGGGGGGAGGTTTGGATCGGCTGGATTGGTGTTTGCTTCAAGAGGATCACCTTCCTTCTTTTTCTCATATTTAAATCTCCTTGAAAGAAATGTTATGTATTTGCTTATTATTGAACTTAATTTAAAAATATTTTCAAAATTTGTGAATCTTTCATTGAATCTTTCTTCTGATTTGCCACCAAATAGACGTTCGTATTTTATTATTTTGAAATTTTTTTCTTTGGTTGAATATTTAATCGGACTTTTTCTGATATAAATTTTTTTGAGTTCTTCGTGGATTGCATATCTTAAATCACATGACATGTATTTACCCATATATTTTTTGATGTTTATATCAAAGTTATCAATATAAGAATGAATTAAAGTGGATAAATAATTTATAAATTTAAATTCTTCATAGAAATAATGATTACTTTTTTCGATATTTTTATTTACTATTTTTTCTTTATTTTTATTTTCTGAATTATTTTTTTTATTTAAATATTCTAAAGAAATTTTCTTAAGTTCAGAATTTGATATTTTTTTCAGTCGTTCATTTTTTTCTATAAAAGAAGAAAGCTCTTTTAATATAGATAAATTAACAAATATAATAAATAGAGATAAACCTTCATCTAAAAATATTTTTTTCGATTTATTAAGTTCTCCTTTTATTTTTACTCTTATTCTAGAAATAATATTCATAATATCATCAATAAATCTAATTACTTTATATCTATTAAAATTAGCTAAATCATTATAATTTTCATTTATCATTTTATTAATCATATTATATATTTCGGCAACATAGTGGTATTTCATAATTATTTTATTAATGAAGAGAAGATAGAAATAAATCATGAATAAAATTCTAAATACATATATATTTTTTTCAACTTCAAAAATAACTTGTTTTTCATCTGTTGGTTCTTTGTAATTTTCTTCTATTTTTCTGATAAAGCTAAATATAACAACTATTTTTGAAAGATTATCATTTATTTTTTTTAAATTTATATTTTGGTAAAAATTGAAATTTACTATTATATAACAATTATTATTCAAAATTAATTCTGCATAATTATGAATCGATATTAAAGTATGTATAATTTGATTGCTTTTTACTGAACTTTGAAATGCATTTTGAAATTCTTGTAATAAAATATAATCATAATTAATTTGTTTATACATATCAATTTTATTATGGACTCCTTCTTCTTCCATATAATCAAAAAATACATCTATTTCTTTGAAAAAATTAGTCATATTATCTCCAATAGGAGGAGCATTAATAGTATCAAGTACAATCCTATCACATATTAATGTTTTTAAAATATCTTTTATTGATTGTGGTAAATCTTTTATTTCATCTTTATGCGAAATTTTAAATAAATATATGACACGTGTGAAGAGTGCACCTTGTTTCAATGAGTTAATTAAACATAATTTTATTAAATTTTCATAATTTATATCAATTTTTTTTAATTTATATTCACCATTGTCATTATCATTATTTTCTTTATTATCATTTGTATTTTGAGTTGTACTTTGTTTATTATCTTCTTCTTCCTCTTCTTCATCATTTCCTCCATTTAAATTATCCATATCCCATTCATCTTCATCGAATCCAGTATTTCCTATGTTTAAAACAGTCTTATTTGTTTCGTCATATTTTATTTGATATACTTTTTCTAAACTCTTTGCAAATAAAACCATTCTATAATCAAACACATTCAATGCGAAACTTTTCCTAAGTATATTTAAATTAGAAAGATAATCATCAATATCCTGGAACATTTCTTTATTATTATCAAAGGAATACTCGTTATCATAATTTAATATATATTCTAAAGCCAAATCATATTTGCCTTGGCCTAAATATCCGAATGTAACTAAATATGGATCTCGGAAAACTGTTCCGAAATTTATAAATAATTCTTGATATATTTTTTCTAAACTATAATATTTTTTCCATGAATCATTTCCGTATTTACTATCAACTAATCTAAGCATGCATATTGTTAAATTAATATCTCTCATTTTTTCATATACCATATCCAGAGCTGATCTTATATCATCAGCTAATAAATAGAAATATGCCGCGTAAATATATTTTTTTTTGTTCATTAAAGCATCCGCATTTTCATGTGCCGCATTTCTATTTTTTTTTATTTTGAAATCTCTCATAACAAACTTCATGATTTTTTCATTATGTGGCTCTTTATTAAAATAATCAATTATCATCTTTTGTTGTCCAGCCAAATACAAATATAAAGCTATGTTTTCTGTATAATTTCTTAGTTTTATTTTATTCGAATTTAAATTATTGATATTTTTTGTTTCATCTATAAACTGTTGTTTATAACTATTTTTAGCTACCTCAACTAATAATTCTTTTAATTTAGCATCACTTTTGATCCATAGAGGTATATTAAACATTGTCATTATTTCCCAATTGATTGTTTCTACTTTGCCATGACATAAGAAATTCAATAAATCTGACTGATTTGTGATTAAAGAAATCCAGCATAAATCAACTGTACTTAATTTGAATGTTTTTTTTTCAAAATCTTTTTTTTTATAATGCATTTTTAGCATAAAATACTTAGTAAAAGCATCTATATTTTTAGTTGTTTCATCTGATAAAAGATCATAGACATATTTCATATGATTTATATTTGAATTTTTACTACACATTATTTGTATTGGATTTTCATTTGGATCGTCCATATCTTTATTAAAAGACAAAATATTAAATTTTTTATCAGCCAAAATTTTCGAATGATAATTTTCGTCAAAAATTATCTTTTTTATAAAATCAAAAGTAGCCAAATAATTTGGAATTAATTTACTGTTTTGATATTTATCTTTAGTATCATTAAATTTGAAATATTTATATTCATAACAAAATAAATTTAATATCATTTTTATTATATTTTCATTATCACTTAAGAAATAATCAAGAAAAGTATCGTTATCAAATAATGAACCTGCATTACTATTTAATAAAACTAATTGCTTATAATTACTGGAACTATCACCACTTTTTAGTAAATTTTGTTCTAAATCACATATTTTATCTAGTACTTCCATTTGTGTCCCATTAAAAATAATCATTTTATTGCTATAGTTTATCATATTAAAGTCACCAATTTCATATTTATTTTTAAATTTAAATGAATAGCTTTCATTTAAATTTTTATTTCTCGGAATACGAATAATTTTTATGCCTTCATTACTTAATAAAGAAAGACGAAGATAAACACCAAAAAATGAAAGATGTATACGACAATTTCCTGATTTTATTGCTTCTTCTTTAATGAAATCATTTCTTATTCGATAAAATGTACGATTATTTATATCATAAGTATTTATATAAAATTCACTAATATATATTATATAATTATTAAAAAAAAATATTGATTCAAGTAATTTCCCAACTGATACTGATTGATATATAATTTTTTTGTTCAATGATTTATTTATTTTTATTATAGAAATAATTCCAAAATTATCATCTAATGTAGTATAAAAAATATCATTTTCATTAAAAATAAATTTTTTATGTTTCCAACTGAGCAGATCTTCGGGTGGTAAATCAAAATTTTTTTTATTTAATGAATAATTCAATTTAAATTCGCATGTATATTCTTTAACTTCTTTTACTTTTTTATTATAATTTAATCCCAAAAAACAGTGATATAAATTTTCTTCAGTTTTAATCAATAAATATGTATTTACATTATTAAATGATTGAATTTCTATATCATCTTCATTAACTTCGTTTACATTATCTTCATGATTAGTTATATTTATTTCATCTCTTTTTTTATAATATTCATTATTTAAAAATATATTATAAATATTATTATTATTGTCTTTGA